>JBAMCP010001138.1:0-27351 GCA_037075105.1 Lissocephala sabroskyi | reverse complement strand
CCCAGAGGGAATCTGATTTCGAGTCAGACGCCTTAACCACTCGGCCACGACTGCTTCTGCAATCAGCCAGCCAAACGTTATATACCTACGCTAGAATAGTTAACTGAATTCACGTTTTCATTTTATAAAATTAAATCTTTGGTTTGCCTATGTGGGGTTTTTGCTTATAGATATGAAGAATTTTTAGCTTTATTTCCGGTCTTATTAATTCCAATAAATAAATAAAAATAGCATAATTATATCGAAAAAAAGCAAATTAATTAAATAGAAATAATAATGCAAAAAAAGAATTAAAGAACCGCAGCCGGTAGGATTCGAACCTACGCTCCCAGAGGGAATCTGATTTCGAGTCAGACGCCTTAACCACTCGGCCACGACTGCTTGTGGACCTCGCCGGCCCAAACTGCGTTTTCCCAACCAAACACAAAATCCGATCAGCAAAATCAAACTTTGCACTCCTCGGGAAGAATACAAATTGGGCCCACAGCACTCAGATAATCCCCCCTTTTTTATTTTTTCGAATGCAAGCATTTAAATGAATGCACCCTAAACAGCCACTGACAACTACAAATTATCATCATTTACACTTGACGATGCGTTCATTGTTCCGGTTTATTGCACTCGCTCGGTCTGCCGAGCCGTCAAGGGGGCGAGAGAAAACAGAATTTTTATGATTGTCAGTCGGGGCGGGTGGGGTTGCCGACTGACCGAGTTTCTTATTCTGTTGACTGAATGAAATCATCTTGACTCGACCTTTGTGTGTCTGCGCCGCATTAGCAGTTCGCTGGGGGCGATTACGCAAGTTTCAACAACAAAAAATTCAATTAGCAGTTGTGGCGCCTCCAAAAAGTCTTGCGAGTCGATTCTGGGCTGGGCGTGTCGTGTGATGTAATCGACGTGCCAGTCGAAGGTTGCCAGTCGACGACGATAACAATTTCGATTTTCTCCAAGTAACCGATACTTCGGTCTCACCACAAAACGGTGGGCGAGTCGACCTCATCACCTGATAAGCCAACGAGGTGGGGTCAAAAAACCGGCCGGCATGCCGTTTACATTGATAACTGACCCTATTAACTGTAAATGGCGTCTGGCCATTTTGGGGCCATTGCGATTGCTGCAGATTTAATTCCAATTTAGTCGCAAACAAGTCGAGGCGGCAGCCCGGCCTACGCAACCGCGCGCTGCAGGGCAACTCTGACCACGCAGCAGTGTTGCCAGGCGGTGGCAACGCATAACTTAAATTTATAGCTAGAATAAATCTGGCTGTTAAGTTGGCAACTCTGCTTACCTACGCAGGTTGCCAGGCTCTCGCGCCCTGTTGCCGTCTCGCTCTCGCCTTCCGTCTGGCTGATCTTTTCGTTGATTGCATGCGCCCACGCGCGTTTTGTGTTTGCTGGCACTTAAAAAAACGTTTATTGTAAATTATTTTTTGTTTGATTTCCCCACATCAAGTTGTTTTTGTTTTCTTGCCTTTGCCTGCTCTTGTAATCGCCTACGCAGCCCAACAAAAGTTCAATTACCTGAAGAGCCCACTGCCTCGTGTCTGTGTGAGCTGCGCAGTCGACTTTACGCGCGTGTGTGTGTGTGCGAATATTTTGCTCGCCCTAAGCCGACTACAAAGCAGCGCCGCCGCCATTGACGACTAAGCGGTACTTAAGGGGGCGGGGGAGGTGCATACTCAAAATTCTTAGGCGCCTGCCGGCGGCCGTTTACGCTTGGCCGCCCCCCGCCCCGGCCACTTTCTTTGCGCTTAAAAGCATCAATTTAATTTGAGGAGGAAAGCGAAACGCACGCATTTCAAAATTAAAAGCCAAATGTCTTAAAATAGTTTTTTTTCTATTTATTTTCCCCCTCGATCTCCGATTTTATTTTCACACTCGCGTTGGCAACGCCGGCAGCGCTGCCGCAGCGACGCTGGCATTTCCACACCCCAAAAAAGAAGAGAGAAAAAAGCAAACAAGAATTTCGCTTCAAACTCGGAATCTAGTTTTCAATATTTCAATTTATCTTTTTAACGTTTGCTTGTTGGAAATTCTTTTAAAAAACTCGCCATTGCCCACAAATCAAATTTCGAGTATGCGGATTCACTAATTTGTGTTCTCTTGTATTTTTGTGTTTTGTTTACCGTTGGTAACTATCAATTCGCCATTCACACGGCCGCGCCGACATTCACCCACCACCGCGCGCGCGCTCTCTCTGATTGGTCGAGAGGGTTAAATGCGCCCTCGCCCTCATTGCAGTTTCCGTATGCAGGTCAGCTGTTTTCTCTCTCTCTCTCTCTCGCTCTCGCGCGCTCTTTGCGGTTGGGCTGGCGAGTTTAGTTGAAAATTTTCAGTCGAGGCGAGCGGACTGCCCGCCAGGATAAATTGGGAAAAAAAAGTAATTTAATTTGTTTTTATGCTTTTTTAGCATTTGAACGCAAATAATTAAAACCAAGAAGCAAACATGACCGACGTCGAACAGCCGCCACCACAGAACGGCATAGATCCCACCGCCGGGGAGGATGACGAGAACAAAGCTCGTCCCGCTGACATTGAACAGGTGAGTCCCCCCACCCCCTCATTAAGCCCTTCTTAATGAGCGAATCTGTTCCCAGGACATGCGCGAAATGGAGCGCCGTAAACGCGTCGAGGCCATAATGGGCTCAAAGCTGTTCCGCGAGGAACTGGAGAGGATTGTGGACTCGGCCCGCGACGGCTATGCCGGCGCCAGCGGCATCCTCCAGCAGCTGTCGGACATTGTGGGCGTGCCGGTGGCCCGCGTGGGCAGCGTCTTCAAGTCCACCAACTGCATGGTGCCGATCAACGACATCCGCGGCGTGGAGTGCATGGGCTATGCCAAGGGCGAGAAGATCCTCCGATGCAAATTGGCGGCCACATTCCGTTTGCTGGACCTCTTCGGCTGGACCCAGGGCCTGGGGGCACAGATCACTGCCCGGCTCAAGGTCGACCAGGAGTACTTCCTGGTGAATCCCTATGGACTGCTCTACCACGAGATCACTGCCTCGTCCCTCAACAAGGTGGACATGCAGGGCCAGATTGTCGAGCAGGGCACCACCAACTTCGGCGTCAACAAGAGTCGTGAGTCTATAAATATCCTGGCCATGTATTTGTACTAATTTATGTCCTGCCAGACTTTGTGCTGCACTCGGTGGTGCATGCGGCTCGCCCGGACATCCGTTGTGCCATTTATATTGGCTGCAGTCCTGTGGTGGCTATTTCCTCGCTGAAGAGCGGCTTGCTGCCGCTGACCAAGGACGCCTGCGTTTTGGGCGAGGTGGCCACGCATCCTTTCACCGGTTTACTGGACGAGGAGGAGCGCAACCGCCTGGTCCGCAGCCTGGGCCCCAACTCCAAGGTCATGCTGCTGGCCAACCACGGCGCCCTCTGCTGCGGCGAGACCATCGAAGAGGCCTTCTATGCTGCCTGCCACATTGTCCAGGCCTGCGAGACACAATTGAAATTATTGCCCGTGGGCTTGGACAATCTGGTGCTGATTCCCGAGGAGTCGCGCAAGGTCATCTACGAGCAGTCTCGCCGTCCGCCAGAGGATCTCGAGAAGAAGTTCGCGGCCGTCACCACAGCCGAAGGCAGCGAGCCAGCCGACTCTACAGCCGCTCCAAAAGTAGGCGGCCCGCCCAAATGGCGCGTGGGAGGCGCCGAATTCGAGGCCCTCATGCGCATGCTGGACAATGCCGGCTATCGCTCTGGTTACATCTACCGCCATCCGCTGATCAAGTCGGATCCGCCGAAGCCCAAGAACGATGTGGAACTGCCCCCAGCCGTATCCTCCCTGGGCTACCTGCTGGAGGAGGAGGAGCTCTTCCGTCAGGGGTAAGTAGGAGGAGAGAAAGCTGAGACGAGGATTCTAATGGGTGAAATTTGCTCCACAGGATCTGGAAGAAGGGCGATTTGCGCAAGGGCGGCGACCGCAGTCGCTGGCTGAACTCACCGAATGTCTACCAAAAGGTGGAGGTCCTGGAAACCGGCACTCCCGATCCCAAGAAAATCACAAAGGTAGAGATTATTACTTTCGAAGATAAGCAAACCTCTTCACACCAGCAAACGACACAGTCCGTCACCCTCAAAGAAATCGAGGGCAACTAGGAAAACTCCTCCACCCCTAAACTCCTTAAGCTCGTCGCTTTCTGCCATCCCTAGACATTCCAAAGAGCAGGTCCTTTAGCCTGCTCCGTTTAGTTCGTAAGCCTAAAGATTAACCGCATATAATCCCCGAACTATATATGATTTCTATCGAGTACTAAAAAAAAAACTACTGCCCATATTATAATTTATTTGCCTGCTCTGCTAAAAGTCTCGAGGGTATTACGATAGTACTCTATGCTTTATAACTTGTAATTTGTGTGCATTAATCGAGTTTCCAATAAAAGCAAAAACCAAAAACCAACGCATAGATGATTTTGTGCCCCCCGCCCCCCGACCCCCGAAAAAAAACCATGCAAAGAAAGAGAAAGAAATTTGCCGTACTAAAAAACTAAAATTCAAATCCTTCAGCTCGCTTTAAAATTTAGTTCACTTCGCATTTCATTCCACCGAAATTCTGGCAATTTTCGGCTTTTTCGTTTTCATTTTTAATTATTTTTCTTTTTCAATTCTTTGCATGTTTTTTTTTCTGTTTGTTTTTTTGTCCTCCATCCAAGGCACAAAATCATATCCTTAAGTTTGTTAACCATTTTGATTTCTCATGCGAGGAGAGTGCACAAATTTTGAGGCTGTCCTTAGGCTAGAATAGAGCAATCCTAGACTGTGAATCCTTTGCCCCTCTCAATGTTTTTTTTTTCTTTTTCCAAAAAAAAAAAAACTAAACCGAATTTCTTTCTCTTTCTTTTTATTCCTCCAAACCAAAATTCCCTGCGTTTTGACCCAACCACCTCCACACTCACACCCACCCACCCACACACACACTCACACACACACGTGTACAGTGGGTAGCCGAAGGTTCCCCCACTCACTCGACGCCGGTTAGAATCGAAGATCCTTTGCAATTCGTGCCAGCAGGAACAACAACCAAGGAGTTCAAGCGAGTCCAGCAACAGGTGAGCTAACCAGAAATCCTTTTTAGATCAGGAACTAAATGCATTATCCCTATTTTAGATCAAGGACAATCGTCGCGCCGACAAGATCTCCGCCGGCCCGCAATCGCACATCCTCGAGGGCGTCACCTGGGACGAGGCCAACCGCATCAAAGATGCCACAGTCTCACAGACCGGCGACCACGTCGTCCTCATGGGCGCCGCCTCCAAGGGCATCATCCAGCGAGGATTCCAGCACAACGCCACCGTTTACAAAGCCCCTTACGCCAAGAATCCTTTCGACAATGTCACCGAGGACGAGCTGAACGAGTACAAGCGCACCGTAGAGCGCAAGAAAAAGAGCATCCATGGGGAATGTGAGTCCTATTCTTAAAATAATATAATCGGTTCTAAAATTTGTCTAAAACGATTTTTAGATACCGATACGGATTTCTCGGAGTCTGAGGCTCTCAACTCTATGCAAGCGGCGGCTGCTCAGCACTCGAAACATGCACAGAGTGAACCAGAAACAGGTTAGCTTAGATTAACCGATGTCTTCTATATAATGTACTAAATCGGTTTGTTTTTTAGAACACCAAGTCATACAGATCCAAACGCAGCAGGCCCCGATGCCCAGCCAGGCGGAGGTTGTGCTCAGCGATGGTAAGTCGGTTGTTAGTCGGTTTAGAACGTTTTATGTTCTCTGTTTTTTAGTACACATTTAGAACATTCAATCATTTAAGTGTCCCCGAAAGTTAAAAGTTAAATCATTTATGTCTCCAGGGATTTTTACTCAGTCCCAAATGTTTTGTTATTTTTTAGTACTTTTTTGTTTTATTTTATTGTTTATATTTTATACGTTTAGTTTGTAGTTTTTAGATCCGTAATACTAGAGATCTTGTGTAATTTAAGTTAGATTCGATTTGATTACTTTATTTTAGATCTTTTCTTATGCTAACTTTTTTCTTGTTTTTATTTTTTTATGGTACAAAAACTTTTCTACTACCACACACAACAACCACAATTACAACAACAAAAACAATTAACAACTTCAAAGCTATTAACAAAAAACTCCTTGTAGTCCTTGACACTGTTTCTACTTCCCTTATATGAACTTTCTTTTCTCTGTACTAAAAATTTAGAACTCTCGTAATTTGTATTTGTTTTTCTACTTTCCTTATATGAACTTTTTTTCTCTGTACTAAAAATTTAGAACTCTCGTAATTTGTTTGAAAAAGTACAGCTGCAGTTGGCATTCATTTAGTAATTTTATTTAATTTGGCTTAAAAAAAAACCTTTATCCGAAATTAGTAATTCCCAAAAAAATTGGCTGCCTATGAAAAATTCTTTCCATTACATTAGTCTCATATGTGCGTGTGTGTGTGTGTGTGTGTAGAATCAATCAGGGGGCCTCAGCATCAAAATCTACTACCAAAATCTACTACTACTACTTTTCTACTACCAAAACTACTACCTTTCAACTTTTTACACTGCTGCTGCTTTTTGTCCAAGATTTTTCGTGTGTTTAGTTTCCAAATTGAAAATACAAGTATCCAAAAAACCAGAACCATACACATTTTCAGTTACCCGAGGTGAGTCGAAGCTGCCCAAAGGTTCTTTAGTTTATAGAACTCGCAAAATCTCAAGAAACCCAAAAATAGTTTATAGCCCAGCAGCCACACTCGCATCAATTTCAGCCGACTCCATTTTGTTCTTGGGAATGCGCTTCTCATAGAAACTGCAGCTGTTCAAATTTAGCTCTACATAACCTCAAATAACATATAGAATTTCGAATTGGCCTGCTTTTTTAACTTAGATAAGCATGTTTTCTTGTAGATCTTAAGTCGCTTTATGTCTACTTTTTTGCTCCGATTCTATGTATTTTTATGTATCTCTATATGTTTCGCTATTTTAGCCACCTTAAGTTTTATAAATGGGGAACGTTCTCATACAGCCACGAACCGCAAGCCGCCCACCGGTCGAGGTAAACAAAAGACCCTCCCCCCACCCCCACCCCTCAAAAACTCTTGTACATATCTCATAATTCATATAACTAACGAGCGATAACCGATAACACCGATAACCCTGACCGGACGTACAGTTGACTCCACGCTTAGGGTTGCTTTGATTCTTTTTTAGCTTCTTACCCTCCAAATGACCTTCAAGTAGGTATGAAGTTAAGTTTATACGACGATTGATCGCCCTTTGGCTCCGCCATTGTTTTCGGAAGGTCTCGTCTTAGGTCTCCAATGTTTTCTTTAGAATCTTTTTGTTATTAAAATTTCTGGGTTTCCTGCCCACAGACAACGAATATCAAGAAATCTCCGAAGCTCCCTACGGGCGGCTGCTGTCCCTCAACGAAGACAAACTCAGCCGCAGCCTGCAGAAGTCCATTCGCAGCTCCTTGGGAAGGCTGATCGTGGCCACCACCAGCAAGTGCCGTCGGGATCTCTTCGGCTCGCAGCCGTCTACAGGATTAGAATTAGAAGGGTTGGGTAGTACCGATTTAGGGGTCGACTCCCAGCCAGCCTCGCCCCAGGACCTTTACTGCTATGCCTACGCTCAGGTTGTGGGCATCTCGCCGCTTTGCTCGCAACCCGAGATTTGCTCGGGGATCTTGAAGGCCTTGCAGCAGGAAAAGCCGCCCTCGCAGGCCTCGTCAGTGGCCACCACAGAATCCCTGGCCACGTCCCCCAAAGTCAAGCCCCTGCAGCCGCTCCAGGCCGCCCCGCCCTACCGCACGCTCTCGCACTTTGGCTTCGTCTCCCCGCGCCAGCAGCCGCGCGCCCTCCACAAGCATCTGCCGGCCATGGTGAGCGTCGGCTGCTCCACCCACGCCAGCTATGACTACGGAAAGTATCGCCCCATACGACGGGCCATTTCCTACGAGGAGATCTTCGCCACGCCGCGGTACGAGCAGCTCTGCCAGTTCTGCTTCGACCAGCTGATCCGGCGGAAGCACCAGCAGCTGGGCAAGTCCGAGGGCAGCGCCGAGCAGCCGTCAGATGGGGTGAGCCTGGGCTCGGGCGTGCTGCCCTCGCTGCCGGAGCTGGAGGACGAGTACGAGGAGCCAGTGGCCCTGGATGAAGGCCTGAGGCTGTGCCATGTGGGCACCCAGACTGCGGGCATTGAGCAGCACCCCGAGGCCCTGGATTTCATGGAGAAAATCGACCAGATGAACTTCTCGAACGAGTCGAGCGTGAAGAACTTTAATTCGGAGGCTGGCCAGTCCAGCGAGCTGAGCTTGGGCTGTTTGACGGACCGGCAGTGCAGCGCCCCGGCCAGCGCCACCAGTGCTCCCTCGTTGCCGATTCTGCCGCCGGACACCACCGTCATGGGCATCACGGAGGTGTGGCACTTTGGCAACTGGCAGGACCGCCAGGCCAACATCGTGGACGAGGCCACGGCCAGTGAGTTCGTGCAGCGGCCCCAGGAGCCGCTGACCGAGCGCCACATCACCTTGGAAATCACCCAGCACTTTGGTGCGTCGGCCATCGAGGAAACCCACCAGGAAGAAGAGGCGGAGGCCAACGAGAATGAAGAAGAGCCGGAGGATTTGCGTCGGCTGATGTCGCGCGAGGAGCGCCAGCAGCGCAAGAGCGAGTTCCACGAACTCTGGCAGGATCATGTCCAATATTATTCGTCCAAGGCCAGCCACGAGCTGGAGGAGCAGCAAAAGCCTGGAGAACTGCAGCTCCCCTTGGACGACAAAGAGGCCGAGGTTCTGGCAGCCCACACTTGGCCAGTGGAAGCATCTGTCCAACCTGAAAAGGAGGAAGAAGAGGAGGAACTTCAGGTGGAGGAAGAACAAGTGGAGGCGGAGAAGGAGCAGGAGGCCAGTGAAGAGGGCGTGGAAGCGGAGTCCTCCCAGCCCGAGCCCATCGTGGCTCAGGCTCCTGCCTTGCCCGGCCCCTCCACCGAGGACTCCAATAACCTCGAACTCTCCCAGCTGCTGGATCGCTTCGACCAGAACCTCATCGAGGCCCATCGCTACCTGAATTTGGTGCTGAACACCACCCACCGCCTGGAACGGATGCACTGGGCTCGCGAGCCTGCGCCCATTTTCCGCTGCACCAACATGGAGGACCTGTCCCGAGCCGAGAGCCTGTCCTGCATCATGGAGCCGCAGTACAATACTCCGGACACGGTGAGCACCGAGGAAGAGTTTAGCGATCAGGAGGAGAAGCGCGACGATGAGAAACCTTTGACCCCAGTGCTGTCCGTGGATGTGGCCGGCGAGAAGGAAATCCGGCAGGCGGAGGACAAGGACGAGGATGAATTTAACTCAGGCGAACAGGAAGCAGGCAACAGCCAGACACCAGTTTACGGCTCGCGAGCGGTTTCTCCCGCAGGCTCGCGTGTGGCGTCCCCAGAATTTTACAGTCTCTTGCGAGACTTTTCTCCCTTTGCGGGAGCCCAGACGCCGGTCTACGGCTCGCGAGCCGAGTCGCCCGCGCGCTCACGTTCCCCATCCCGAGCTCCGTCGCCTTTGGTGGTCGCCCAGACCCCGATTGCCCGCTCGCGAGCTTGTTCGCCAGCGAATTCCTCGGAGGCCTCAGAAGCCACTTCCTGCTCGCGAGCCTTGACTCTCGAGCCCTCCATTCCCAAGCGTTCGCCGCGGGCTTATTTGCCAGTCTTCGCTGAAGCTTCCACCCCGGAAGTCCTTTCCGAGGAACCCTCATGCCCGCGAGTCCTGGCACTCGAACCTTCGATCCCCATGCGGGCCATCGAACAGTCGGCTTCTCCATCCCTGACCACCAAACCTTCCATTCCCATGCGAGCCAAGGCAATGCTGCTGCGGGCTCCATCCCCCAGCCAGGAAGCTTCCATTCCAGAGCCTGCCAACTCGCGTTCGTCCTCGCCAGAGCCTTCGAATCCTCCGCCAGCCGAGTCGCCTGGCTCGCCGGCCAGAGAGCAGACTCCTCCGCCAACCATTGAGGATCTGGGCAGCGATCCCTCCGACATCTTCTCGCCTTTGGAGCGCGAGATCCTCGCGCGCATCGAGACCAACCGCCTCAAGGAGAAGGAGGAGATCTTCAGCAAGATCGACCACAGCATCCGCAACAAGCTGACCCCCTCGAAGTTGATGCAAATCGCCGACCTCGACATGGAGGAAACCTTCGACACGCGCACCAAAATCTACAGCCGCTCCATCAAGACCACATCGACGCCCACAGGAGCAGACACCAAATCAGAAGAGGACGAGAGCTCCCCGGAGTCCAGGCATCTCTTCCAGTTTGGTTCCTCGTCTGGGCCGAGCATGGATCCCAGTTCCTCGTCCGGTCACAATCTCAGCGCCCCCTGCAGCCACCAGGACCTGGAGGGGCCGCCGGTCCAGCGCCTCTCCCGCTCCTGGAGCAGCCACCAGAGCAGCTGCGATCAGCACACCGAGACCAAAGTCCCCCTGGAGCGCAGCATCTCCTCCACCACCTTCATCTTCCGACGCAGCCCCCACAAACCCTCCACCTACCGCACGCCAGTGCCCAAGCGGCGCAACTTCATCCTGGAGAACATACGCAACGCCAGCAAGCCCCGCCGGGCTGCAGCCTCCGCCTCGAAGCCTCCTCCCTCTAAGATTGTGGAGGCCTCTTCCAGCTCCTCGGTGTGCACCTTCGAGGCCAAGTCCCAGGGCAGTGCCACGCGGCTGTGGGTGTCGGTGCCGTCGCCGCCGCCGCGCATTGGCCAGAAGCGCCACCAGAAGCTGAGCCGGGCCTTGTACCCGGAGGAGGATTCTTCCCAGCGCGGACGCTCCCGGTCGCGGCGCCGCAGTTTCTCTTCTTTGTCGCGGAATCGTGAGGCGGCCGAAACCGCCTCGTTGGCCTCTCTCAGCGCCACGGAGTCGAGCAGCACCTTCTTCGTGCCCTTGGACGAGGCCACGGCCGGCATTCTGGCCGCCATGTCGTCCACCACCTTCGACGTGCAGTTCTCGGAGGAGCAGCAGCAGGCAGCGGAGCCGGAGTTCAACGAGAAGTGCAATGTCACCGCCAATTCCTTGTACTACAGCGCCGAGGACAGCCTCAATGGCGGCGCCACTTCCCCGGCTGCCAAACGCAAGAAGCGCCTCAATGTGGAAGAGCAGACCCAGCGAGTGGCTGGCGGGGCCACCGAGTCCTCCTCGAGCGAGCCAGAGGCCCAGCCAGGGGAGACCTCTTCCTCTCTAGAGGCACTGGCAGTCCAGGAGAGCGGCACTAGCTCGGGTCCTTTGGAGCCGCTGAGGGAGCCGGAGTCTTCCACTGACTCGGGGGATCCCGACGAGCCGGAGGCCGGGGAACTGTCCGAGCCCAACACCTCAGGCCCTGAAGTCACCTACACGGCCGCCCACACCAACCTCACCAGCTTCACCTACGAGGACGAGATCATTGTCGAGGAGCGGGTGGAGGCTGGGGCCGCCGCACCCAACGACCGAGGCAGCGAAGGCGAAGAAGGCAATCAACTCCACCGCACTGCGGGCACAATACGGATAGGACCCACCTACCAGGATGACGTGGAGTTTTCCAACGACGATTTCGAGGGCGAGGAGGAGGGCGACGAAGGCGATGATGTGAGCATTCGCCTGCGCGTGGAGGTCTACTCCTCCGGCACCAGTTACGTGAAGACCCCGCGTCCTTCCGTGGCCTCGAATTCGTGCAACAGCGAGGAAGGCACCTGCCAGCACCGGCAGTCCGGCGGGGCCAGGGATGAGGCCGACAACGAAGCGGAGGCGGATGAGGATTATGTGATTGTCCAGACCCACTGCACCCAGCGTGGGCAGGTAATGGAAATCACCGAATGTTCGGCTAACCAGGAGGAGGAGATTGAGGAGCCTCTGCGGGCAGGACACGCGCTGGGCAATGAACAATGCTTCAGCCTGGCTTTCCTGGCCAATGGCACTAATGACGATCCTGTTGTTCATCCGTTCACTCCTCCGTTCTTCCCGAACTTCCCGAACTTCCCCGTGGAGGAGATGGAGGTGGAAGAGGAGGAGGAGGAGGACGAGGATGAGCCGTTTTTCTTCGGGCCTGAGCAAGAGCAGGAAAGGAACTCACCGAACCAGGAGCTGGCACAGCTTGACCTCCAGCCACCGGCCGTTATCGGGGAGGAGCTGGAGGAAGACGAACCCGAGGATACCCCAATTTACAATAGCTATGGGGAACTTTAGAGGCGGGCAGTTCTACTTTTCGGGAACCAAATTCTCAGATCTCCGTTTCTCTTTCAACTTTGACTTTCGACTCACCAAACGGGGAACTTTTTTAACCACTTTATTTACTATTTATTCACTAACCGCACTATTGCATCCTGTCGCCACCAACACTAACCTAACCACCTTACCTAACGTAGTTTTTTGAATTGCAAATTTGAAATTGGTTTCTTATATTTTTATTTTGATGGATTTAAAATAATAAACAACTAATTGGAGCGGCAATTTATTGGTAATTTTGGGTATTGGTTGCACTTTTATATTTTATTTAAATTTTAATTTAGATTTGAATTTTCGTTGGTAAATACGAAAAGGAAAGTGAAGTTGGCTGCGCCAAATCGTCTAGTGTTGTAAACCGTCGCGTCGTCGTGCTGTTCCATGTTCCATTTCATTCCACACGCCCACACACGCCCACACACACATTCCGCCGTTTCATTCTCCCTTGCAGCGTTGCCAGATCAGCTAGATCGGCTCATTCAGAAATATTCCTTCCTGTTTGCTCCGCCCCCCTATTTGGACTCTTTGGTTAGGCAAACTGCCAGCCAAAGCATCCAAGTCCACGTCATCTACAAGGTGGAGCAATCGCCCCCCCAGAAATACACTTACCCGCTGGTGGCCGACACCTCCAGCGATGTGAACAGCAGCGGCTTTGGCGCCGGCTCTTTGGTCACCAGCACACCCACCAGTGCAGCCCCGCCTTTCCGCACTTTCTCCCACTACGGATTCAACTGTCCGTTGAGCAATTACCCCTCGATCCCCCTGCACCCGACCAACACCTCGATTTGGCAGTCGGTGGCCACCCAGCGGGAGCGGGTGGTGGCCTTCATCGACGCGGCTGCCCTGGACTTTGCCAAGCGGAACATGCTGAATGTCCTGGCAGGCGGGCCAGGCATTGAGCCGGAGGCTGAGTGCCCGCCAGAGCCGCCTTCGTCGTTCATTTCCGAGAAGCAGATCCTGCTGGAAACCCCCAGCAAGGGCCGCAAGCGGCGGAACATCAGCGCCACCAGCAGTGGCCAGAATGGCAGCCCCTTGGACGATTTGTGCGCCCGTTTCTCGTCCACGCTGACGCTGAGCGGCGAGGATTCTTGTTACAATTCGCCTGGCGGGCAGACGCAGTCCGCCGCGGGCACCAGGTCCTTGTATGGGCTGCGGAATTTCCTACCCGATAACCACACGCTGCCGCGGGATGTGACCCTCGACAGGCCGGAGGCGGAGCAGTCCATCTACAGCCAGGAGGAGCTGGACGACGACAGCGGCCTGCAGGGCGTCAGCGGTGCTGGAACCTCCATGCGGCGGGAGCGCACGGCCACCTTGACCTCGGGCAGCAACCAAGAAGCCGAGGCCTATGCCCAAGGCAAGCACATCAAACTGACGCTGAGCAGCTCCTCGGACGAGCAGCTGAAGTCCTCGATAGAAATTCGCATCAACATTTCGATGAAGAACTCCGACGGCGAGCGCACGGAGCAGCCCAGCCAAGTGCAGGACCTTCGAGCGAAACTGGAAAAGGTCATCAACGATGAGATCCACTACATTTCCCAGCAGCTGAGCGTCCCCCAACGCCAGCGCGGAGCCGGCGAGCAGCGCGCCCAGCTGGCCACCCCGGTGGCTCCGTCTTGGCCCAATTCTCCAGTGCGTTGCCACTCCCTGCCCGCCCTCTGCCCCATGTACAGTTATGTGGAGGCGCGTGACCTGCCCCAGGCTCCGCCGTCGACTCCAATGCCGCCGCCAGCCAAGGCTGAGGAGGATGTGGACTTGCTGCGTCACCTGGAGGCGGACCTGCAGTATTTGCTCAATAGCATAATTCATGCTCACGAGCTGCACAATCAGGCGATCATTTATGATTGCCGCACGAAAATCTCGCAGCTAACCGATGACCTCAGGTCGATGGAGGGTCGCCTCAGGAACTGAAAGGGTTTTTTTAGGATCGGGATTTTTTTTGTTATCATTTTGTTATTCTTTAATTAAACTTGTTCATTTGGCAAAAGTATGGTTTAATTTTAAGGTTGTTTTTTAGGTTTAAGCAAAATTCAGGTAATGGCATGCGCAGGGTTGCATTCTCGCAGCTTGTTTATTTTGCATGTGAATCATTTACTAATCCGGGTTTATGTTCCTAACACTGCCATCCAAAATCAAGACTAACGAAAATCACAGTCCTTTATATGTTTAGTTTAGTCTCTAATTTATAGTTTTGTGTGCGTCTCTCCTAACGTTGCCACTGGAAAATTAACCGATAAAATATCGATAAATCGTTTGTGTTCGTCCATTTGCAAATGTAGTCGAAAACCTTTTCCCACCTCATCAAACGTATTAAAGTGCTTAAGGAACTTCCATTTATGCGAAATTTCAATCTCTATTCGACAGGCGAGAATGTACAAAACGGAGATCACTCAGAGGCACACTTGAGCACCTTCTCCCAGAGCAGTAAAGAGGTAAGCAGGAGGAGTCCTTTCACAGATCGATCGAGAGAATCTAACCACATTCTGCTCATATTAATGACTAACTAAAAAGCAAACGATATTCTCAATGCAAATTTCTATTACGGTTCCAGGATGTGTCCACGGACGGTTCGCCCAAGAAAGACAAGAAGAAGAAGAAGGGACTGCGCACACCATCGTTTTTGAAAAAGAAGAAGGAAAAGAAGAAGGCCGAAGCCTAAGCCATCAGCGCCCAGTAGAGGAGATCGGAGGACGAGCAGCCATCAGTACACCAGGACAGGCCGGACAGAGAGTGTAAAACGTAAACGAGTTAAGGAAACAACAAAAAAAAAAAAAAACGATGAAAACGAGAATAGAAACAAAGTGCAGCTGACTTGAGGCGATCGTAAAAAAACAGCGAATTGGCGACAAAATTTATATAAAGGATTCTTCGACTTTTCCTCCCCCCTCTCTCTATATATCTTTTTACGCACCTCCCCGAAACTTATAGAAATCGCATGCAACAAAAATTCGCCGCTGTTATATAAAAAAAGAAACCGTTAGTTTTAAGCGCTTATATACTACGTATAAACATTACAAGAGCAAATCACAGGATCGCCCAGGATTGTGGAGGGAGTTTTGTCCGCACACTCACACCCCACACACAATATAATCTTATATTTTCTTAAATCTTGGACGAGAGAAGAAGAAGAAACGAATGCAATACATGGAAATATTTTGATATTCTTTTGGCTTGTTTGTATGTAAATTGTAAGTGCGTGTGCCGCCAGTATGGCATTTTTTATATATATATATTTATATAAATGATATGTGTATGTGCTTAGTGGTTGTTTTTATTATTTGAGAGAGAACGTTTATTGTTTTTTTTATTAATTCATAAATTATTGTATTCGAGATCAGCTGAACAGAACACACAGACAGCCACTTGCACGGACAGGACACGTAAAACACGCAGAGAAATTGTATTAGATTTTTTTCTAAAGAAATACAAATAATTAGATATTTTTTATGGAACATACGCATACATGTAAAGCTGTTTATACGAGAGTAATACAAATACAAATAAAAATCAAATTTGGTTATCCCATAAAACACGACAAGGACACGCGCGCACAGAAGAAAAGCAGAAATTGTCCAGGGTGTGGACATTTCAGTTTCCAGCACTCCTGTAAGTAGATCCCACCCAGCAGGACCTGCTGAGATAAAAAACAAAACCAATCATCCAGTAAAGAAGATATTTTCGAAAAGTAAAACTGCCATAGCATTTACATTTTTTAAGGCACAATTTAACCGCATTTTTCGCAATTCAATTAAAAACAAAATAAATATATATAGAATAACAAATAGATTTCAAGTTTCTGCTTTTCTCTGTAATAATCACACACCCAACACACAACCACACACACCCGCCAGCTGTGCGGAGCCTTAGAAAATTTTCAAATTGGTATAAAAAAGTTATAAATAAAAAATTAATTTGCGCAACGACAGAAGCTTATTTCTGGCAGCTTCTTTGCATGGCGAACAAAGAGGTTGCATTAATTAATTTAATTAACCCTAGAGATATGTCAATATTCTTCGTGCAAAAATAAAAATGGAAAAACAGCAAATAATTTAAAAATCAATCCGTAGTCCTTAAGTGAAAAGCATATATTTAAACTCGTATTATAAAACACAATCAACACACACGACACAAAGAGCAAAACGAAATAAATAAACACTTGGAAATTGTACAAAATTCATAAAAATTAAATTTCTGATTTCAAATAATGGCGCCTTCGTCGTTACATCGTTTCCGATGTAATAATCGATAACACAACCAATCGACTAAAATTGGGCTTTGACTATGCTGTCATATTTTATTTGAGAACTAAACAAAAGTAGAAGAGGCTAAATCAGTATAGAATTTAGTCCAGTTGTGTAAACAACTACAATTCTCTCTGTAGAATTAATAATACTTTTTTTTTTATTAAAAACATCGAGCAGTGACGCACAGAAAGTGGCTGCTGTGAAACTTTTGGCTTCAGTCAAACAATAGAAGAGAAAGAGACGCACTTGCAGTTATTTTTTAATTGGAAGAACAATGGCGAGCGTATCAGATGAAGAGTGGGCCCAGTACAAGGTTTGTTTTTAATAAAACTTAAAATCCCTTCTTCAATATGTCGCCACCTGCAGGAGAAGTTCGAAAAGAAGTACGAGACTGAGGAGGAGGATAAAATGCGTCGTGAGGTCTTCGGGCATAGCAAGGCCGCAATTATACTGCACAACCGAAAGTTTGAGAGAGGCGAGGTGACCTGGAAAATGGGAGTAAATCAATTTGCTGATCGAACAGAAGAGGAATGCAAAGCCATTCGTGGTCGCCTTGAATAAGGCAGTGGGGTGGGTGTGGCGACGAATCTCTAATCTCTTTTATACTGAGGTCTATATTTTTATACATATGTTTGTTTGTGTGTATTTTGTGTTAGCCAAAACAGCTGTTGTTATCAGTTGATGACGATGCAGTTGGCGTCGATGCAGCCAAAAAAATTAATTAAAATTCTTGTAATATGTAAGCATACATTTTATTTGTGTTGTGGGTCACCTTTATATTGGGGCAATTTGCTATTTAATTAAATATTTATTGTGGAAAATTTCCACTCCGGTTTCGATAGCCTCGTTATCGATAGTCCGCGTTGCAGCCCTGGCGCATTTTAGTTCGGTGCCGAAACGAGCGGCACTTCTAATAATTTTTAAAAGTAAATATCCCAGCACGCCTATTTAATTAAGCCCAGTCTAGCGTCTTCACAAGCTCTAAACAAAGTGCACAATCAATTTCAGCACTCACGTAACCAGGCCTCCAAATCCACCCGACAGTTCCCCGCAGCCCAAAATGAACGGATTTTTGCGCGTGCCATCGATTTTGGCTAAAAATGCAGCCGCCTCAATGGTAAGTAATTTCTGGCCAGGCCCAATTAATCCGCCTGCCCAGCCTCACAGCCCCGCCTCCTGGCCGCTTCTATTGTGCGTTTGCAGCTAAGTGCGTGCGTGGTAAAGCATTTAATTCCTCGGGCTCGTGACGTGTTTTCAAAAGCCTTTTGACCAAAATTCAAGGCCCGAAATTCACCAAATGTTATGTAATGTTTTCAATTGCGTCGCAAGCATCAAACTCCAAAGCAAATTTCGCAATGCTCCACAAGCATCCAATCTCCGTTCTCCCAAATTGCCCACTCCCAGAAACGCCAGCGCAATTTAACTCAATTTTCCGAGCCTCACATGCAGAGGTTATGTGCCGCCCCCGAGCCCCCCGGGCGTGCTCAGCTTGCGTGTCCGTCTGTCTTTGGGCCTCCCGCCTGCCTTGCCGAACCCAACCACTTGCTGGCTGGCCGTTTCGCTTGGGCCACTTTGTCCGCGGGGCGGTTTCGAGTGCAATTGGAAAATTGCAGGCATTGCATAAGGAGCGAATCATCGCCAGCAGCGGCTTATCAGAGCGGCCGCTCAGGTTAATTAGCTTCCGACAGCTGACAACGTAAATTAATTCCCGTTTCTTTGCGCAGCATCGCGTGGCCGCCGGAGCCGCCCAGCGCAGCTACCACATCACCCACGGCCGCCAGCAGGCCACGGCCGCCAATGCGGATGCCATTTCCAAGCAGTACCCGGTGGTGGATCATGCCTACGATGCCATCGTAGTGGGCGCCGGCGGCGCTGGCCTCCGGGCAGCCTTTGGCTTGGTGGCCGAGGGTTTTAAAACGGCCGTGATCACGAAGTTGTTCCCCACCCGCTCGCATACGATTGCCGCCCAGGGAGGCATCAATGCGGCCTTGGGCAACATGGAGGAGGACGACTGGAAGTGGCACATGTACGACACAATCAAGGGCTCCGACTGGCTGGGCGACCAGGACGCCATCCACTACATGACCCGCGAGGCGCCCAAGGCCGTCATCGAGCTGGAGAACTACGGCATGCCCTTCTCCCGCACCAAGGACGGCAAGATCTACCAGCGGGCCTTCGGCGGCCAGAGCCTGAAGTTCGGCAAGGGCGGCCAGGCCCACAGATGCTGCGCCGTGGCCGACCGAACCGGCCACTCCCTCCTGCACACTCTCTACGGCCAGTCGCTGAGCTACGACTGCAACTACTTCGTGGAGTACTTTGCCTTGGACCTGATCTTCGAGGACGGCGAGTGCCGCGGCGTGTTGGCCTTGAATCTGGAGGACGGCAGCCTGCACAGGTTCCGTGCCCGCAACACGGTCATGGCCACTGGCGGCTACGGCCGCGCCTTCTTCTCCTGCACCTCCGCGCACACCTGCACTGGCGACGGCACTGCCATGGTGGCCCGCCAGGGCCTGCCCTCGCAGGATCTGGAGTTCGTGCAGTTCCATCCCACGGGCATCTACGGGGCCGGCTGCCTCATCACCGAGGGCTGCCGCGGCGAGGGCGGCTACCTGATCAATGCCAAGGGCGAGCGCTTCATGGAGCGCTATGCCCCGGTGGCCAAGGATTTGGCCTCCCGCGATGTCGTCTCCCGCTCCATGACCATCGAGATTATGGAGGGCCGCGGCGTGGGCCCCGACCAGGACCATGTCTACCTGCAGCTGCACCACCTGCCGCCCAAGCAGCTGGCCGAACGCCTGCCTGGCATCTCGGAGACGGCCATGATCTTTGCCGGCGTGGATGTGACCCGCGAGCCGATTCCCGTGCTGCCCACGGTGCATTATAATATGGGCGGCATTCCCACCAACTACCGCGGCCAGGTGATTTCGATAGACAAGGACGGCAAGGATGTGATTATCCCGGGGCTGTATGCGGCCGGCGAGGCGGCCTCCAGTTCGGTGCATGGCGCCAACCGTCTGGGCGCCAACTCTCTGCTGGACTTGGTGGTCTTCGGCCGCGCCTGCGCCAAGACCATTGCCGAGGAGAACAAGCCTGGCGCCCCGGCGCCCAGCCTCAAGGACGTGAGTATCTAAAAGGCAGCCAAAGGCTCTCAAATAATCACTGATTTTGTCTTTAGAATGCGGGAGAGTTTTCCGTGGCCAATTTGGATAAGCTGCGTCATGCCAACGGCAACATCACCACTGCCGATCTGCGCTTGAAAATGCAGAAGACCATGCAGCACCACGCGGCTGTGTTCCGCGACGGGCCCATCCTGCAGGAGGGCGTGGCCCGCATGGAGGGCATCTACAAGCAGTTCCAGGACATCAAAGTGGTGGACAAGTAGGCCAGCCACGCGCCTAACTGAAATCCTGGCCATACTAAAGTTTTGATTTCCCCAGATCGCTAATTTGGAACTCGGATCTGGTGGAGACTTTGGAACTGCAGAATCTGCTGGCCAACGCCCAGATGACCATTGTGGGGGCCGAGGCGCGCAAGGAGTCGCGCGGCGCCCATGCCCGCGAGGACTTCAAGACCCGCATAGACGAATACGTAAGCCAAGCGACGACCAGCCGGGCATTCTAAGCAGGATAATGAGTGTTGTTTGCCTTGCAGGACTACAGCAAGCCCCTGGAGGGCCAGCAGAAGAAGCCCATGGAGGAGCACTGGCGCAAGCACACGCTGTCCTGGGTGTGCAACGACCAAGGAGCCGTCAAGCTCGAGTACAGGAACGTCATTGACTCCACGCTGGACGGCGAAGTGCAGACGGTGCCGCCGGCCATTCGCTCCTATTAGAAAGTCGCCTGGGAGTCGGCCGTCTACTTAGGGACTCGAGGGCGGCTGCTGTCCTTCGTTCTCTTTATTTTTCCCGATTCAGTTTGTAACAATTCGCGCCCTCCAGTGATTCTTATTTCGCTTTTGTTAGCCAGATTCTCTTCCCCCGACCGGGAGAACGACCTTTTCAGGAATTCAACTTTGTAGTATTTGTTAAATCTATTAAATTATTTAAATACAAATGAAAACCACACACAAAAAGGATTTTCTAACCCTGAAACACGTGGATGTGCTGGTCCTTAAACTCCAGCTGCCTGAGGAGTTCGCCGGCCTTCGCATTAAATTCATTTGGCCCGCAAATCAAAGCGAAACTGAAGGCCTCGCCAGGCGACTCCAGCAGGCTCTTTAGTAGCTCCAGGGAAATGCGGCAGCCTTGTTCTTCCTGTGACAGGATTGTTGTGTGGGTAAACCTCTCATCGCTGGCAGCCAAGGCCTGCAGCTCCTCGGCCAGCCAAACGTCCGCGCGGGTTTTGTTGAAGGACACCAAACTCAGCCGCTCACTGGGGGAAAGGAAAGATTTGATACTCAAGCCTTTTGGTTTGGCTGGGCTACCCACAGTCGATTGGCGTTGCGCTTGAGCAGCGGCTGCAGCAGGCTTAGCATGGGGGTGAGGCCACTGCCGGCCGCCAGCAAAAGGACATTGCGGTGACCCGCCAACTTCTGGAGTTCAAAGCTACCACGCGGCAGGCTCAGCTGGACAATGGAGCCTTCCTTCAGCTGCCTTAAGTGACTGGAAACCTGGCCGTGGGGATAATGCTTGATGAGGAAAACCAGAGCGTCCTTGAGGCGGTCCTGGGCCGGCAGCAGGTGGGCCGGCACCGGCGTGTAGCTGCGGTTTTGTGGCTCCCCTGGCAGGGAAGTTTTGGATGATAAAAAAGTCAACTCAAGTGGATTTCCAGGTTACCTGCGATGGGCACTTCGATGGCCAAGTGGTAGCCTGCGGGCGGCTGGAGGATCAACTCACGGCGGACACTGCGCAGCGCCAACTGGAAGGAGTCGTGGTTGAAGCTTTCGTTGTGCAGAACCTCGAAGTCGTGGCGCTCTTCCTGGGTGGCTATGGCGTCCAGTTTGGTGACCTTGTGGGCTCCATAAGAAAGCCAAGGCTCGGCCGTTTCCTTGGCGAGGACCACTTCGATTTTGCCCGTTTCCGAGCCCAAGCGCACGGCCTTGGGCGGCCAGCTAATCGCAGCGCTTAGCTCGAATTCATAGAGGTGCCAGTTCTGGGCCAGCTGCACCCGCAGCTCCAGCGAAGTGGGCCCCTTGAACTTGAGGGAGAGCCCGGGATTGGCCAGCTGGCGCGTGTAGAGGTAGAAGGTCAATTCGCTGCGCTGTTGGATCCAATCGAACCGCGGCACCAGCTCGACGGGGGGCCGGGGAGGCGGCAGTTGGCCTGGCTGGAGCAAAGCCTTGCGGAGATCGTCGCTTCGGCTGTCTGCCTTGGCGGTGTTTTTGAGCGGGCCAATGTAGCACTTGCCCAGGAGTTGGGGGTAGTTGACCCAGGCATGGACCTCGTCGAATAGCTTGGTGGCGTCGCGGCCCACGCCGCGCATCAGCTCATCGATGCCGCCGGGATGGAAGTCCATGTAGCGGGTGACATTGAACACCTTCCCCCGGATGGCCATCCAGGCATCGTTGACTTTGTTGTGGCGCGCGAGTTCTTCGTGGGTGACGGGGACAATGCGGCCGCCAGTGCCAGCAAGGTCCGCGCCAGAGTTGGAGAGCCTCACCCAGGCCATGAGCGAGTGGCCGGGCTTCAGGGCGCACTTGTTGCGCGGATTTCCCGTGGCCGAACCTCCTAGACCGTTGCTGGTGGATATGTTGAGTTTTTGAGGGGCTGAGACGGGCACGGTCATCCTGGTGAGCTCTGGACCAGCTGCCGGGGGTTTCAGAAAGGAGTCCGACATGGCTGGTGAATCAGCCGGGGTTTTATTTAAAGTTTATGTGGTTTTAAAGTTTCTTAAATAGTTTATGCTCGACAAACAGCTGTTGGCCAGAGTGACCGTATTTCGCGGTGGCCGATAGGCCCTGTTATCGCGACGCAAATAAATGTGTCATCGCTAGGCTTATCGGCTTTGTGTCATCGCTAATACGCCAGCTGCATTTTCGGTGTGTTGGTGCGCAGTTCGTGCGCTGCGAGTGTAAACAACAAGAATATATTATAATTTGTGAGTGAGTATCCACTAATTGATAATTTATAGCCGGTGGCCGGCCAGGTGGGCGGCGGAGGCTGAGAGTCTCGGAAGTGATTGCTTGTGTTGTCTTATGCAATTTTACAGCATACGAAATGTGGCGCGGCTTCTACGCTGCAGGAAACATGAGTTGTTTTGTTTGTAGATGAAATGATGTCATGGCCAAGGCAAAACTCATTATAATTAGTGTCACACACAACCACCGTCCGTGTCCTTAATATTTATGGTTTCCCTGCGCCCTCGCGCTCTTTCCTACAGCTGCCCGGCTTATAAGTCCGCTTGTTTTGGTCGCTCTCTCTCTCTAACACACATGCAAAGCAACAGGTGGGCCAGCTTTGCCCCCTCCCACCGCCAACATGCTGTTGCCCAGCTCAACTTCCCAGCTCGATTTAATCGAGTGGGAGGGGTGGGCTTATCGCCAGTCTGAAGTCTGAGAAGCGAACTTTGTAAATTTTTGTACCTTGTCATTTGGCTGCTGAAAATAGATTTCGATTTGAGTGCTAAAGTCTTGGCCGCGTCTGCAGATAACCCGTGGGCCAAATCCGTGTTTTTTCCTTTTTCAAATCCCCCCCGCCTATCGACAACACTAATCGCAACCCCGCTAGGGCTGTCGTGTGGTTTCGATATTCAGCAATTCTGCAGAGATAAGATTACCGATAACCAGTTGGCCGGGTGTCTGGGTGGGTTGCCCGCCCACTCGCGTGTGGAAATTCGAATACTCTTTACGAAAAATTTCCACTCGCTGCTATAAACAAACTGAATAATTTACTTTGCGTGCGTTGATAGTTTTGTGGCTTTTTGTTTGTGTATTTCCTCTGCGCTTTGTCCGTTTACACAAGCAACTCCCCCGCCCCCGATTAGTCACCCAGCAGTTGGCAGTCGCCCTGCCACGATCAAAGTTCTGCCTCAGCCGACAAAGCAGATATCGTGGAAATGGCGATTGCCTGGGTTAGTCAGCGGGGGAGTCGGGGCCGCTCAACAATAACGGCAGTTGTCAATCGACCAGCGCACCAATCACAGTGAACCGCCGCCGCTGCCAGTAACCGGTGATTTTTTTGCGGTGGGAGGGGGAAAAGAACAATTTTCTCATCGTCTCAATTTGCCTTTCTAGGAATCCTCGGCGTATGGCACAGTAAAAAGAAGCTCAGGAAAACTAGAAACATTTGACATTCCTTAAAAAAATTCTCAGTTAGCCAAAAATCAATTTGGCCATCATGACGAACTCATCGTCGCCGGGCCGCTCCATTGGCGCCTTCGTCTTTGCCTTCGTGCAGTCGCTAATCCGCTTCGCTTTCCGTCTCATCTACGGCGACAAGGGCCAAGCCATGCCCGCCATAACCAATCCCATACTCCTCGAATCAGCCAGCTCGCTGGCCCGCAAAATACGCAGCCAGGAGGTGAGTAGTCGCCCTCGATCCTGGCGATCTCTAAAGTTTGCTCCTTTCCAGCTGAGCAGCGTGCAGGTCTTGGAGGCCTTTATTGACCGCATCAGGGAGGTGAATCCGCTGCTCAACTGCGCCGTCGACGAGCGCTACGACGAGGCCCGGAAGGAGGCCGCCGCGGCCGACACGCTCATCAAGTCCGGCGAGTACAGCGTGGAGCAGCTGGCCGCGCTGAAGCCCTTCCTGGGCGTGCCCATCAGCACCAAGGACTGCATAGCCGTCAAGGGTGAGTCCAGGCTGAGATTGTGGAATCCTCGAGCTCACTGGTTTACTTTTAGGAATGCTGCACACGGCCGGCCTGTACTGCCGGCGGGAGGTGCGCGCCCAGCAGGACGCCGATGCCATTGCCTTGATGCGCCGAGCCGGAGCCATTCCCTTTGCCCTGACCAACGTGTCCGAGGTGTGCATGTGGTGGGAGTCCAACAACACCGTCCATGGCCGCACCCGCAACGCCTACGACACCAACCGCATTGTGGGCGGCTCCAGCGGCGGCGAGGGCTGCCTGCAGTCGGCCGCCGGCTCGCCCTTTGGCCTGGGCTCGGACATTGGCGGCTCGATTCGCATGCCGGCCTTCTTCAATGGCGTCTTCGGGCACAAGCCCAGCAAGCTGACTGTGTCGAACGTGGGCCAGTTCCCGGCGCCCTTCAGCGCCGAGCAGAACTGCTTTCTGGGCCTGGGGCCCATGTCCCGCTTTGCCGAGGATCTGCGCCCGATGCTGCAGATCATGGCCGGCGAGAAGGCAGCCGGCTTGAAGCTGGACCAGCCGGTGGCCCTGGACAAGCTGAAGTTCTTCTACCAAGAGACCGATGGCGGCGGCCGCTTGGTCTCCGCCGTGGACAGCGATCTGCGCGCGGCCATGCAGCGCATAGCCAGCCACCTGAACAAGAAGTTTGGCGCTGGGCAAGTGGAGCGCGTGCAGCTGGAAAAGTTGCGCCAGTCGGCCACCATTTGGTTCGCCAATATGCGCGACGACAGCGGCCACGGCTTCTCCTACCAACTGGGCAACCTCCGCCAGGACATCAATCCGTATCTGGAGCTGCTGAAATGGCTGGTCGGCGCCTCGAAGCACACGTTCATTGGGCTCATCACGGCGGTCATGGACAACGTGCAGTGCAAGTACGGATCCCCCAAGTACCATTACCTGGTGAAGAAGCGCGATGCTTTGCGGGCCGAAATCCAGAAGCTGCTGGGCAACAATGGTGTCCTGATTTATCCCACCCATCCTACCGTGGCGCCATATCACAATGAGCCTATCCTGCGGCCCATCAATTTCTCGTACACGGGCATTGTGAATGTGCTGGGCTTTCCGGCCACTGCCGTGCCTCTTGGGCTGGGCGGCGAGGGTCTGCCCTTGGGTGTCCAGGTGATTGCCAATTTCAATGAGGATCGTCTGTGCCTGGCAGTGGCCGAGGAGCTGGAACGCGCCTTTGGCGGCTGGGCCAAGCCGGCGGTGCGTCTTTGATGTGTTTAAATTGTATGCGTATATTAGTGAGTGAATGTGTAGATTAGGAGCTTTGACCGAGGACTCCCTGAGTGCCAGGGAAATCCGATCCACCCAACCGTTACGTGTTATTCTGTAGTGCCTCGTTGTAATATCGAAATTTGTAATATTCTTCAATTTGTATTTGAGCACGAAGTTTTTGCCCAGCGCTGGGATATCGTGTTTCATGTTCAGAACTTAAGTATTTTGAATTTGCATTTACAAAATTAAACGAAGAAACCTTTTAGAGTAAATCTTGATTATCTCTGATTTAATAAGAAAGATTTTTCTATAAGACACTTATATTGAACAATTCCATTTTAGCTTATTTAAAAGCGCGCGGCAACCCAGAAGCAACCCTGCCGCATTGACTGCCAGTGCAACTCTGTTAGGTCGAATGCAGCCCTGGGAAAAAATAATTAAAAAATGCGCGTCCTTTTAAATTTCTTTGTTTTTTTTAGTAAATAACTAATTAAAATCTCCTAATACTAAACAAATCTGCTTGGCCTATTTTATTTTCGTTTGCCTTTCTCCCATTTCCTTTAAGCGCTTTTTTAGATCATTTTCCTTTCCACCGGCCGAGACTGTGGGCATCGAATTGCCTGCCAGCAGACGACCGGCGAGTTTATTTGGACAGCTGATAGGTAAAAAGCGCTGAGGCGGCTCCTCAGTCTTCCTGCGCGCTTGCCTTGAGGATAAACAAAACTTAATATAAACAATTTATTATCATGCCTTTCTTTTCGCCTCACGGGCCTCTGTGATGGTCATTATAAATTGAAAGATTACAAAATATCATATAAACTATGGAAGATCAGTTTGCGATCATCTAATTGCGTCTGCCGGCAGCACAGATTTCATTTCCTGCCCTTCGCAATTCCTTTCCAGGTACCTAAGACTACTTCATGTTAAATTCTGTTCTTTGGTCCAGACGAGAGTTAAATAATAATTAGGCCTTGCCGCCCAGCGATAAGATCAGCTTAAGGAGCTCCGTGCGCTTGGCCTTGATGGCGTCAATGTGGATGGTCGGCAGGCCCTCGACCATCTCGTAGCGGTTGACGAAATCGGCAATGTGGTCGGTCATGCAGATCACATGAATGCCGCAGTCATAGCCGTTGGCCTGCTGGAGGCAGCGCATTGCCCGAAACTTGGCTGGGCGCACGCCCAAATGGTCCTTGATTTTGCCCATCAACTCCACCGAGGGAGCGGTGTTGTTGTTGCCGTACGAGTCGAAATGGAAGAAGGTCTTCTCGGGCCGCGAAAAGACCAGCAACGACCAATGAGTGCCGCCGGGCTGCAGATTCTCGTTGTCGTTGAGAGCAAAGAATATAAACGGCTTCTCGGCCGCATTGTGCTGGCCCAGCAGCGTCTCCAGCTCCTGGTCGTCCATGTACTTCATGCACTGGGTCACCTCCGGGGCGATGAACAGAAAGTCATCGTTGCTCTTGTACTTGACGTGGGTCAGGTATTCGTAGTAGAAGGACAGGATCTGGTCGTTGAGCCAGTGGGGTCCGTGGAGCAGCTGCACGTCCGACATGCGGAGGCAGGCGTCGTGGAAGCTCAAGGACACGGGGTCCGCTTTGGATGCCATTTTATGGTGGTTGCTGTTTGGGCCGCCAGCTCCACTTTTGTACGGGCGTCGTGCACCGGCCAAAGAATTTTGATTGTGTCGTGCGTTTTGCCTGCAACAAGAAGCCCAAAAATTATACATAAAAATCTCGGGGGGAAAAAAAACGAATCCAACTTTTTTAAACGAAATTTCTTTCTAAACAAAATACCTCAACACTTTGCGATCTTGAGGTAACATTTTCACGATAAATATACAAAAAAAAACTCTAAATAAACAATTTCGAATTTACACTTTTTTTCGCGACTTTAACGCTTCGCAATAGGCGAACTCCAACTGTCAAATACGCGGAAGGC
>JBAMCP010001137.1:0-27419 GCA_037075105.1 Lissocephala sabroskyi | reverse complement strand
GACGTCTCCTTCTCTATGTTACATACTTTCGCACAAACACATTATACCCTTGTACTTCCAGTACAGGGTATAAAAATGTATCTTGATAAATTTAGTCGCCTGGCCCTTGGACAAAAAAAAAAAGCAGAAATTAATGGCAACACTCGGCAAATACAAGGGAAATTTGTTGAAAACCCCCAGAGGCTTTTCTTCTGAACTGGGGGGGACGTGTGTGTCAATTGGTAGATAAAAGTTTTGTCAAAGGCAAAAGGCATTAGCCAGTCGACGCGACGGCACGCAGATGGATGAATGGCTGGCTGGATGGACGGATGGAAACAACAGCGAAACACGAAAATTAATGATGTAACTTGGCGACACCGCGGAAGTGTGTCATGGATAGAGAAAAGTTCCTCGCATTCCCCCCGGCCAGTCGATCTAATTCGGGCGGAAGAAAGATTTTTCCAACTCTACTATCAAAAAACGATGTTTTCCCCGTCTGCCATTAGCGTACCGATTCTATTTATAAGCTTTCAATATCCATTCGAATTGTTGGACCCGGCCAGGCCCCCTAGGACGGTCGGTTAATCAAAAAGATATCTAAAATATACAAGCCTCTATTTTTAGATCCTACGACATCCGAACTATGCCCCTCGTATTCCCAACATGCGTAAGTTTTATATGCAAGTTATTATGCTGATTGACGCACTATAGAACCCAGTGACGCGCTGGGTTATCTCTGGGAATCGCTTATCGGAACCTGATAAGATCCACAGCCTTGCTGACGTCGGCGGCCCAACAAACCCCCGGCAACAATTGAGAGTCGAGTCCTTTATCGGCCAAAGGTTTGGGCTGATGAAAGCTTTGGCCATAATTTCGATAAGGCTGATCAGCTGGCGGTTCAGGGTCAGAATTAATAGATTTTATAAAGATTCCTTAAAACAGAAATCCTCAGCAGCTGATGGAAAGTTTTTTGCTCTTTAAAGAGCGATTTTTCAGTGGTTCCTACTGAATGAGTTAATTTTTTTATATATCTCCCGATAGAAGACTCCCAGACCCACAAGAAAGTAACAATTCGCAATAAAAAGGAATCCTTAGCAGTTGGTTGAAAGTTCCCTGCTCTTTTAAGAGCGATTTCTCGGTGGTTCCTATTAAAAAATTGCATTATTCCGATAGAAGACTCTCAGACCCTCAAGAAAGTAATAATTCACAATATAAAGAAATCCCCGGATCTTTAAAGAGCGTTTTTTCGGTGGTTTCTATTGAGAAGTCAATTCTTCCATAAAATATCTATTATATATCTCTCGATAGAAGACTCCTTCTTTTCTTATCCACGTAAAGAATATTCCTTTCATTCCAAGCACAGAAATTCTCACAATTCGGAAATCTGCTAGAAGATTTCAAGATCCAACATTCTTCTCGTCCCAATCTCGGTTAGAGTACTTCCAAAAAAGACTATAAAATTTCCTTTCCAACGATAAAAGGGCACACTCCTCTCCATAGAAAAAGATTTTATCAAAATAATTCTGCTCACCCAAAAGAAGAAACGAGGAAGTCGAAGACTCCTAAGTAGAAAATTCTCCGTTTCCGATCTTCCAGAAGTCTTTTTATTTCTCTCCATAAAAAAACAGCCCTCCCAATATCCTAAGATTGTTTTCCTCTAGCCTGACACAGATTTCCACTGTAAAAATTCAGTGATGCCCCCAACCAAATATTATGCAAATCCACAAGCTTGGAGATCATTCGCTTGGGGTCGTTAAAGGCAAACGATAAGCTCCTCGAGGCCCCCTCCAGGCATGATATACGCCTGAATTCTCTGTCACATTTCTAATAATAAAAGAGTGAGAATTTCAGCCGACGTGCATACAACAAATCGTAATATAAACTATCAACGGCATTTAGTGGGATTAACTTTTTGTGGCCGGCGTTGTCATAAATTGCTCAACATGTCTGTGGCCGGGGCCCATAAATAAAATCATTAAAGAGCCCAAAGAAAGCCATCTCTGCTGAGTAGGGGCAGGGGGCATTCCGGTTGTCACCCAATTTGGTGCGATGATCTTCTATTTAAAGATCTCTAGACATTTCCCTAAACAAACTTTGGCGAATTTCGGCAAACCAGCAACGCCGCGTGCCAATCATCTGCACTATTTTAGAATGCCGACGTAGACAACAAACGAGAATAGATTCTAAATTCGAATACAAAACAACAACTCGCACGTCACTAAGTACGTAGAGCCTATAATTCGGTTTTCGGTTTAATTACCTTGACCGAGAACGGCATCCCCTCCGCAAGGTCTATAAATAGTCCGGGGCTGATCCGAAAGGTATTGGCTGCTGGCCGGCTGATTAAGGCTTCTAGAATTTATAGAGACTACTTGCCGTGCAAAATTCTATTTGTAGTCGCGATCTGGCCCACGTCACTGGGGGTGAAAATATTTCCAGGCAATTGTTTAGACCAATTCCACTGACGTAGAACCGGCTCTCTATTTTTGCCTTAGCCTAGCCCTGACCAAAAACGGGGCGTCTGGAAGTTGGCCAGCTGATTGGCTGTCAATCTCACACGCTTTTGGCCAAATTATGGCCGACGGCGGCGGCTAAATTTGCTCATCAAAAGGGTGAATTTTAATTTTAGTTCCGTGAGGCACGCGTTCTAAATTTAAATCCCCGCTGCACTGTTAAAAACAAAATGACGTTGCCAGTTGCCATTGAAATGAATAAAAAAAAAACTACAATGTTTTTTTTAGACAATTTCTACAATTAATTTGACCCACTTTCACCGGGCGAGCGGCTTATGCCAATTGGGGAAAATTAAATACTCCCCGACAGGCAGTGGGAGGCCTGCCACTCACCAAATGTGAATATTAATTGAATTTCTATATAGATCAGAGTATATATCTGGTGGAGGATTTTGTTTTTTGTGTTTTCCAATCATTTTCGCTATTTAAATTTCAAATTTGTGTATGCGGCTGATACGATTTTTATATAGCCCGGGCGGCCGGACTGCAGCCAATTTACGGCAACATGCCAAGCACATAAAACATATTATGATGCTCATAAATTAAACGAAATAAAATATAAAAAAAAAATACCAGACACATTTTATATACGAATTTACACATTCCCATTTTCATATTTCGAGTGCAGCCCCCCCGGTCGCCTTTCTATATCAGCTTACAATATATAATATAATGACTTTATCGTCGGAGATATATAAAATTTATTCACACCTCGGATGGTCGCTGCGAACCACTCCAAGCCGATTTGAAAACTTCGCCGCCCACTCGCCCCACTCGAGACTCGAACAAAATGGGGGAAAATATCTTTTCAAAGCCTCTGGGACTTGCGTAACCCCAAAGTCTTTAGAGTGCCTCGGCCAAGCGCTGATTGGGAGGCGGATTGCGTCGAAGACGGCCGATTTCAAGTGGCCTCCCCAATCCGACCAATAACAAAAGTAACTCATAGATTTCCAATTGCAAACCCCAACGGCCCCCCAAGAGCGAGCGAGACAGCCAGACGGCCGTATCCGGCGCCGTCGTCGTTGTCGTTGTCGTTGTCGAGCGGGAAACCAGTCAATACGCTTTTAATTACAACCTACACTGGGCAGCTGTTGATCAAGCGAATGGCTGGCTATCTGTCCGGGCTGTCCGTCTGTCGGGCTGCCCTATTCGAAAAGTGTTTGCCATTTAAGGCAAGCGGACCTTGCCCCTCTCCATTCAGGCAGCAGACATCGACTAGATTTGGCATTGAGCCGACTCTCCTCGCATTCAAATTACTGAGGTTGGTTTGTAAAAAGTTTATATGTTTATTGGTCTGTCTATTTTTTAGTTTGTTTTGATTTTCGAGGCGCGTGCCATGTGTCATAGAGCCTATCTGGCCGACGCCTCTGCAATTCGCGGAGACCCACGCCTTTTGCAGTTCGCCGGCGATAAGAAGCTCAGCCCGAAACCCACACGCACAGCCGCTCAGTGGTTGCCACAGGGCGATGCCTAAAGACCAAAATCGGGTACTCCCAGGCACTCAGATCAAGAATCGAAGTTTTATTAAAGAACCGAACCGAAAGAAAAGGGTGTGTAGATCTTGAGGACTCAAGAAGTCAAGAAAAACGATCCAACCCAACTTAGGGGGATTCTCTGAAAGGTTTTTCAAAAACTTTTTTAGTTCCTTGTTTGATCTTGGGGACCCTAGAAAGATTATACATTCGGATATATTCAAACCCAACTTAAATAAGAACCAGGAGTTAGTGTCAGAAGTATTTCAAAATCGGCTTAAACTTTTTCTCAGTCACTTCTAAGATCAATAGTCCAAGTTTTATTAACCAGTCTTAAAAAAGAAAAGGGAATGTAGATTCAGAGTCCTCAAGAAGTAAAAAAGAAATTGTTAACGGACTAAAAAAAACCCCTGGTACTCTTTTTCAAGTGTTTAAAAGATTATACATTATTAATTACTATATAATCGAATAAAAGTCGAATAAAAATCAGGAATAAAGAGTTTCAAACCTTTTTCAAGATTTCCTTGAGCTTCTCGATGGTCTTTAAAAGGTCTTGAGGATTTAAGCAGCTTTTGAAAGAATATAAATTATTTATTGTAGTTGAATTAAACTCAACGGTAGACGATAGTGAAAATCTCTTTGTTAGACTTACTCTTAAAGTTCTTATAGATTTTTAAGACTTCCCAAAGTTTTTTTAAAGACGTCAGAGGCTCTGAAGATTATTCACAATCTTATAGGATCTGAGAAGTTAAATCAAAGCCTCTAAAATGCAGAAAACTGAATGAAGAATCGACGAGAGCAACGTAGCAAGACCTGAGCAAGCTAAGGGGTCCTAAGCATCCACCTACACCATCTTTCCTGATCTCAAAAGAACTCCTAACTTTAATCTGAGCCTTGAATCCTAATAAACCCAAATAAATTCGCCCCAGAAACCGCGATCTTAAAATCCCTTAGAGCTTTAGCATCCAGAAACCCTCACCTTCCCCAAATTTTCATTTTCTATGCATTTTTGGAGCCATCAGGGCCACGGGCTGCACCCGAAATCGGCAGTTAGTCACTTGATTTCGCCGTGGAGGTGGGCATGTCCATCTTTGGTGTTGTCTATTCGAATTGTTTACAAAGTTTTCGCATTGTGCTTTCGTCACAGGGGCACACGTACGCCGCCGACCGCCGTAAACAACAACCACCCACCCACTGGGCCCCGAGCAGCGCCAGCGGCAGAGAATTTTATTTTTAGTCTGAGTTTTTTTTTTTTCGTGGGTGTTGTCGCATCTCAGGGGCTGGGCCAGGCGACCTCAACTGTAGTTGCATTCGTGGCGGGGCTTTTGTTTATGGCAATTCATCAGAGCTTCAGGATCGGCGGGCACTTCGATCTGCACAGCATCATTTTCTAAATTTAATTAACACACGACGGAATCTATTTTTAGGGCCGCTCGGCCGGCCCAGCGGCGACGTCACGGTCACGGTTATGTCGATGGCAAAGTTTCCCGGGTTTTATTTTTGGCCTCCTGGCGTAATGAGTTTTCGTTTTCACTACACTCGTCCACAGGTGGTGGCCCCCCCGCCCCGCCCCGCCTCATTTTTCTTCTTACAGGAAAGAAGCAGCCGCCCGGCGTTTCGGATTTTCTTGTTTTGTTTGCCAAACTTTCGATATGAGGCAAAGTTCTATTTTCGGCAGAGGCCAATGAGCGTTGAACTTTACCTTCGCCAGGGCATCCAATTCTATTTATGGGTCATGGCGTGCCCCAGTCTAGAATGTTATCGGGAGCATCTGGACAGGAGGATGCCCGGTTGCCGGAATTCGCGTGCCGGCTTCGATAATTTTGCGAGATCTTTGGCATTTTTTGCATGCATTCTGCAATATTTTATGTTTATTTGTTCCGTTATTTGTTTATTTATGTTCGGGTCTGACTGAGTCTGTCGGTCTGTCGGAATTTACAACAATTCCTTGATCTTGTGTCTCGATTTGTGTGTTGTTTATTTTCATTTTTGTGGTTCCTTGTTATTTGTTTTGTTGTGCGTAACCTTGTTCTTAACTCATGGAAATATTCGAATGTTTATTTGGTGGACACACAAATATTTCATTTCTTACAATGTAGGAACCCCCGAAATTCATAAGAGATGCGGAAATCTATCGGATTTCCTAAGCTTCTATAACTTAGATATTACTAGGATTGATATCACAAAGAGACCTCGGGAGTTTTTTAAGAGGAAAGCTATCGGATTCTGTTCCCAAGCTTCTATGTCTTCAATCTTACTAGGATTAATCTCATTAAGAGACCTCGGGAGTTCTTTAAGAGACTTGAAGTTACAGAAACCTTTCAGATCCCGGAAAAAAACATTATACACAAGATCAGGACTTATATGAGATATAAATTCTCTTCAGAAGTGTTTTTACAAAGGTGTTGAGAAAGTTTCCTAACTTTAAAGCCCAAAATTAAATCTAGAAAGCTTTAATATTTTGTTCCCTTTAAAGGAACTTGGTAAGTTCCTAGGAAAAGAAGTTTCTGACAATATAGAAGGAATATCTCTAAACAAAAAGCCTCAAAATGTTTTTAAAACCTTCTTTCTCTTAAGAAACTAATAATAAAATCCCAAACTGTCCTATGTTTAATATTTTTAAACTCAAAATTGAAGTTATTTCTGCGAATACTTAAATTCTCTTATATAAAATATAAAGATATATAAATTTATATTATAAAACCAACCAAGATTGCTCAGTCTCCACATTCTTTGTAAGGGGAATTCCCTGGCTATAGAAAACCCATAAATCTATTTTGCGTTGGGCCAACAATTCACACCACCCACTCGGTGGGGCCATCGCACGACCTCTCCCAAGGAAGGCCGGTAAAAACTACGCCCACCTGCGTATAATCAATTGATTAGAATCAAAACTTTCCATAGGCAAATCACACGATTCTAGGGCGCAGAGAGGGAAGCATTTAAGATTCATAAACTAGCCATAAATGGACAAGTGATTCACAGACTTTTTTTGGGGTGTTTACGGTGCCGCCGAGGAAAGCTAATGAGCCGCATCCGCGGCCATCTGAGCGAATTTTCACGTACGTCTGATGATGACGTATTTTGGGAAATCACAACATTTCCACACATAACCGAGAGCCAGGGGACTGCGGCCGGCCTGGGGTACCTGTTGTCTTATTTTTACCTCAGAGTCCCCTCCGCGAGCGAGCGAGCAAGCGAGCCCCAAACTCACCACACTCGCCACACACTCACACACACACACACACGCTCGCGCGGTGCTGGCAAACTGTTGATTGGCTGCAGTGCGCTTGCGCCAGCCCAAGCGGCACGAAAATGGCTGCACAGTGGGGAGGCGACGCCCCATACGATTGGATCGGCGGCCGGCCGGCCTGACTGGGTGTGCGAGTGTGCGTGTGTGTGGCTGTGACGTTGGCACGATTTCCCCACAAGCTTCTCCTGGCCTCTCTCATGCTCTCGCTCGCTCTTTCTCGCTCTCCCCACAGCCAGGCAGTTCGAAAAATGTACGGTTTTCGAAATTGAGAGCAGACGCTTTTGGGGCGCGTGCCAGCCGCTGTGCCCCTGCCGGTGTGTGTGTGTGTTGGTGTGTGTGTTGGAGCGCGTCGGTCTGAATGTTGAATTTCATTCATAAAAACCGAAAGAGTGCGCATCTCGTGCTTCAGTTGTGTTCGAACTAGCAAGCGCGACGGTCAGACCGCAAGAAAAGCTGAACAAAAAGCAGCAAAGAAAATTTCTCAAGAATTTCTCCCAAGACAAAGTCGACCCACAGAAATTCAATTAATCCCATCAATAAAACCCCAAAGTGCAAAAGTGACGAGTGTAAAAAATAAACGAGAATTTCCCTGGCCCCTAAACTAAAGTGATTCCGACCAGTGAAAGAAAAAGGATATTTGCCGAAAGCTGTGGCCGAGGTTCATGAATGAAAAGCTGTGACGTCGTCCCGCCAGGCGACCCATGATGTTCAGTTAGACTTTCCGCATCTGCGAGTCGTTCCATCGATTTTCTTTGTGTTTTCCAAACAAAGCAAAAAAAAGAGCATAGAAAAAAAATAGAAAATCGCAGATAAAAAAAAACTTTGTCAAGTGAACTTGCCAGCCGTTTCGAAAGCGGCCAGCCGACCTTTGAATTCTTCTGCACGTGCCATAGAGATCCAGGTGGGTGGAAAAAAAAGCACTAAAAAAAATACCGAATTTTTTTTATCGGAACGGAAGTCTTAAAAAAAACCTTAACTTGTCTGGGATAATTTGTGTCGATATTTTTGTAATAAATTCAAAAATTAAACGGAAAAAAGACATGGAAAAAAGCTAAATAAAAAAATGGAAATTTAATTTATGAGAAATTATTAAAGAAATTCCCTCGTCCCCTGATCGCATATAGAAATGTTTTTATAGACCTCAACGTCGAAGTGATTTTGATTTTATGAGCTTTTTCTTTTAGTTCTTAAAAATTTTCCACCTTCTGCGTCTGCCGAAGAGGCGCGGGGAGAGGCGAAAGCAGTGCAGAAATTTTGAAATGTATTTCAAGCAAATGATACATAAATTCATTTAACGCATAATAAATATTTCTGCACGTTATAAAGTCGCCAAGCAACGCAGGAAAATTATGGCCCAGACAGCCTGCAACTTTGTAACTAATTCCCCCAAAAAAAAAAGAATTATAAAAAAATAAAAAACAATTTTTGCAAATCTACGGCAAAATGTGTAATTAAATTATTGTCAGCCAGTGGCCGAGCGACCGGGCTAATTGAGGCAACTCAACGTCCATTGCAATTCCCGCCTGGCTTACAATTTAATGGCACATTTTCCATTTTCCATTTGCCGCGTGTGTGTGTGTGTGGAAAAAACAATTAGCAAGATGATTTACAGGCAGCCTCCCATAACCAAAAAAAAAGAAGTCGAATCTCCTAAGATAATTTTTCAATCTCTGCTGCTGCCGCCTCCCGCACTTTTCTTTTATGTATTTAAACAAATAATTATGACATCAAAGTGGCTAGAAAGTCTTTGCCGCCGGTCAGACGGCAGGTCGGCGGTTTGGTTAACACTTCCCGCCGCCCCCCACGGCAAATGGCACTTTGACATCGGCCCAAGCAAAACAAACGATCCATCCGACTGGCCGAGGAGGCTACTAAGTGCCCGGGACATTAAAAAAAATACAAAATAAAAAAAAAATGTTTATAAAAATATCAGACGACGGCCCGGCGTGGCCAGCAATGTTGCTGTTGGCGTGTAGCGCCTGCGGCTGTTTATTTTCATTAATTGTTCTCATGAGGGAAAACGGCAACAGCCTCAGCCACGGCGATGCCGACGGCAACGGGCCGCGGCTAAAAGTGTGACAAACTGTTACGCATGCCAGGCATCAGATACATTTTTCCAAACTGTTGCCGCCGCTTAACTTGTTGCAAAGAGGCCCGGCCTCCTGCACCCGCTGCGTGAGTGATGGAAAAAACTTCCATGTATCTGAAAGATACTTTTACTGCCGCCTTGCATTTTGACTAATGACGTTTCCTTCATTTCGGTTTTTATGTTAACGACATCGGCAGGGAATTATTTTTTATTTTATCTGGCGATTTGTGGCGGGACCAATGAGAATATTCAGAGGTGTTTTCGTTTCAAGGTTAAATGGCCAAAAATTTAAAAAGTACAAAACCCCAAGCCACCAGGGAAATGAGGTTATGCAAATCGACCCATAAAAACAAAAGAAGAGAAAAAAAAACATTCAATGTTGTTGTTGCTGGGTGGCATTGCATAACAACAACAACAATCGATTGGATCTCCACAATCGATCTCTGCGGCGTACTTGTGTTTATTTTTGGAGCCGCTAAGTAGCCAATATGCAAAAAGGTCGAAAACGCTGGCCTAATCCTCCGCCAGGCACACACCAACAGCTAGACAAACAGTCCCCGTGTGTGTGTGTGTAAAAAACAATAAATACTTGTAGTTTTTGGTTGTATAGGAGGAAATGCATGACCGGCCGGGCAGGCCACTTGTTGCCAGCAACAACAAATTGGCGCCCATATTTCGATATGTTAACACTTCTTTGTGGCCTGGCCCGGTCAGCCAGCCAGCCAGTTCCACGCATCAGAATAGAGGGAAACAGAGAACGCGTTTGGCTGCGAGGCAACAATCTAACCGGTTCCACAAAACTTAATTAAAATAATATCACCATAACAATTTTTCCTTACTGTGTTTGGCTTCCTCGGCAATATTCATTCATTGCCCAGAACTCAAGTCAAATGCTATGCAAAAATATGCAAACTCTCCAGAAAGAAGGCAAAAAGATTTACGAAATCTCCCAAATGTAAACCGTCAAGAAAAACACGATTGCTGGGCCTTTAACCCACTAAAGGAATAAAAGTAATTTTAAATTGAAAGTCGCAATTTGTTGGGTTTTCCCGGTTTAAATTCGTTTAACATTGAGAATTCTGTGTGAGGGCCTTTGATCAACTGAAATTTCATACTCTCGACTTTTAATGGGTTAAGATAAACGTCGCCGGACTTTACGAACCCGACCAGTTTCATCGAATGCCTTTTCATTGTCGTTCCACTCGGCCGCACCGAACTCTTGGGTGATTCATGAGCAACCTGAGATACAAATCTTTGATCGACTGTAAAATTATTGACTCCGACTGGCCGAGAAGAGGCTGCGGCCGAGACGGCTCTCAATCGGGCCCATAATTTTATGAATGAACAGCAACAGCAACGACAACGGCAACGGCAACAGCAACAATGAAGATCGACAACAAAGCAGCACGCGCGGCAATTTTGTGTCGGTTGATTTTCACTGGCTTCGAGTGCACTTGGCCGGACGTAAATTATGCGTAAAATGAAATGTAAATAATAAAGGCAAAAAAAAAAAGGCAAACGGCGGAGACAATTTCAGTGCACTTGTGATGCAAATCAAGTCGGTCAAGACGACCGGGCACTTCAGCCAACGCCGATCAAATCATCTTTTTGCCAAATTAAAAAGCCAAGTTTATGGCGAAGATCTTCAGTCGCAGCTTCTTCGCTCTAATCAAACTGGCCGTCACATAATTGCGCAACGATTGGCCAACTCCAATTGCCGGATTGCGTAAGTTTTAGTCGCGGAGACGCCTCGGCAAGTGGGTCAGATCTTCGCGGTTTAGAGGTGTGGGAAAGTCCAGTGTTCTACTTCCCAGTGACCCATGAACGCGGTGGGTGGGGGGTTGGGGTGCTTAAGTGCTTAATCGATTTTAATTTAATTGCTTAGGTCGCGGCTGTCACAGCTGACGGTGCGTGGGGCCGCGTGGGCGCCTGCGCAGGGGAAATGGGTGACATTTTGGCGGCAAATTAAATTGTTTGTGGCCAATAAAGAAACGGGCAACGGGCCTGGTTATGCAATTGAACAGCTGCCAAGGCAAATCAATTAACGGGTTAATTGTTACAAATTTTATAATATTCTTTTCTCCCGGTTGTATTTTCAGGCGGCGTAGCCCCTGGAACCCCATCAGCGGCCATGATCATGGAAGGGCTTGAAACCCTAGTGGCGCCCACGCATCACGCATTCCTCCTCACCGAAACGGCAGCCGCCGCCCATTTCAATGTACTGAGCTTCGACACGTGCCTGTTCAAGACCACAGCCCAAACGAGCCCGGCCGCCGCCGCCGCCAGTTACCTGAACACCGCGCAGTTCGGCAGCGCCAACGGTAATCCCAGCGGCTCCACCGGCCTCGCCAGCCCCAGCGGCAGCAGCCAACAGACCCTGCTTCATTACCAGCTCAGCAGCAGCAGCAACAGCGGCAGCAACGGCAGCCAAAACACCAACAATCATCATAGCAATTCCGTTTTGCGCCAACGCACTAGCACGGCCACGCCCAGCCAGGGGAGTCCGGCCGGGGCCCAGCCCAACGGAGGGGCCAGCAGCGGACGCAGCTCAGCCTCTCATCTCAGCCTGCTGAACACCAACCAGCAGAGTCCTGTGCAGTCGGCCAGCGAGACAAAGCTGATCGAGGCTCTGCCCGGGGATCTCAATACGCCGGTGACCACGTCCAGTGATATTCCCTCGTTCTTTGGCCCGGCCACGGTGGTGGAGCCGCCGCCGATTACTGGTGAGTAGAATTTGCTTGGGGACAATCGAGTCAATGGGTTTCATTTTTATGAGAAGCACTCGAGATTTTGACATGGATTTTATCCGCACACAAATAAATTATAAACACGTCAAGGTAGCCAGAGAAAGAGACCATAAAAAATATATATAATAATTTATATATACTAGAATTTTTGTTGTTATTTTTTATGAGCTGTCATTTTTGCGGTTGGCTCGGCTCATTAATGCATTTCGCTCGCTGGCGAGAGAGAAATCTTCTAAAAATGCACAATATCAAAAGCATTTAATTAATCAACAGCCAAGCGTTGTTGTTGTTTTTGTATTAAACATTTCCGTTGAGTGTCAATGTTGTTTTTTTTTATTTGAGATACGAGAAGCGAGCAGAGAGCTTCCCTTGGGTCGGATCGTGTGGATAATAATTGCATGACATATGCACAAACATATTTCTAATTGAATTAAGACCCAGCAAATACAATATAGCAGTGGATATAGTAGATTTTTCTCCACGCTATCACAAACAATTGAGTTTAATTGCTGGCGCAAATTAAGCCAGCGGAGGCTGAAGATCTCCAGCGAGAAAAGAGAATCTTTGGAATTGGAAATGCATAAAATTCTGGCCAACTCAACGGCGGCGACATTCTCATAAATCTGCAGGGCAATAGACCAAAATTTTTTTTTTGTTTTGTATGGTTTTTTTGGCCGGGCATAAATAACCCAAGTGGCTGGCTGACAAGCGGCCCACGCAGGCCGACGAAAGAAAAGAAAATACACAAAATCTTGCTGGCCTGGCTAAAACAATTTTCGTTTGGACGAATTACCCCCCGAAAAGAGTTGAACAAATTCTTTTTCTCTAGTTGGCCAACGACAATGACAGAATGGCTTTTAATCGCCAGACTTGGCAGCCCAAATTTCTTCTTCCATAATTTATGGAAAGCAAGCAGCCAATTTGGCAAAGCCTTAGATTCTCCCGTTCCCGTTCGGCCTTATCAATTGGGGCCTGGCGGCAGTGGCCCTGGGGCCAGAGCGATAAAAACTACTGAACTGCAAAATTGCAAAGGGTCTGCGAGTTTTCAAGAATTCTGTGAATTCAAGCGCACGGCCAGCCGTCCGTCCGCTTCGCTGAAGTGAGATTGATGTCGCAGCACATTAGGCGCATTGCAACTCAATCAATAGCGAGGCAAAAGCCAGCAGGCCAACGGCCAACACTTTAATGACGATCAAGTGGCATACAAAAAAAAAGCCAGCCGCTTTACCGCGTAATTAGTCTTCCACTCAGACAGTCAGGGGGGGGCAGAGGGACTGACTGGTCGCCTCTGACAACAACGATGAGCGATGGTCTGTTGGCCAGGCGACCTCCCGTGTGGTTTGATTTCTGCGAAACCCAAGCGGCGCAGCTGCAATGGGTAATCGAGTAGCAGGTCCCTGGGTGTTGGCAAGTGTGGCGTCACCAGAAAGAATATGCAAAGTGTGATTAATGCTAAACCCTTTTCCCCTCTGTCCTTCCCGTAGGTTCAATCGAATCGGACGATCTCTCGCTGGAGCCGCAGACGGTGGCCAGCCCCGTTTTGTCGTGCAGCCCTTTGAAGGAGGAGAGGAGCACACCGCCCGCTTTGGCCATTGTCAAGGAAGAATCAAGTAATAATAGCTGTACTATGTATCCTATACACACCAACAACAACAACAACACCACCACCAACAACAACAACAACAGTAACACATCAACAGCCACCACAAAACAAACGACAACAGCAGCAGCCGCCGCCACAGCCACCGAGAGCAGCCACTCAGTGGCCGCCAGTGAGACCACCAGCGCCTCTGCTGCTGCCAGCACCACGCCCACCAACACACACCAACAGCAGCAACAACAGCAGCAGCAATTGCATCACAATCACTGTCACCATGGCCATCAGCAGCAGCAGCAGCAGGCCGGGCTTTTGGGTGGCCAGCATTCGCCGCAGCAGCAGCAGCAACAACAGCAACAGCAGCAGCAACAACAATACCTACAGCAAAACCAAATACAACAACACAGTCAATTACACCACCACCAACAACAACAGCAACAATTGCCACACCATCATCACCACCACCATCACCACCACCACCACCACAGCCAACAACAACAGCAACTACAGCCACAGCAACAACAACAACAACAGCCACACTACCAGCAGCATGCGTTGCAACAGCAACAACAACACACTGCCACACAGCAACAACAACAACAACAGCAACAAGCTGGCAAAATCTCATATCGTGGCATTTTCACCACCACAGGTAACACCACCATGAGCGGTCTAACCGCCGCAGCCGCCGCCGCAGCCGCCCAACAACAAACCCAGGCCCAGCAACACCCCCAACTGGCCTCGCCCCAGCTTAGTGTCCTGCCCGGGCCCATGTCGCCCCCCTCGACCAGCCTGGGCAACAGCTGGGGCCTGCCCAGCCCCGACAAGGCCCTTTTCCAGCCGCCCATGTTCGGCCTGCTCGGCCAGAATTCCGCCCAGGCCCACTATGCCGTGCAGCAGCAACAGCAGCAGCAACAACAGCAGCAACAACAGCAGCAACAGAATTCCGCCACCCCCTCGCCCCACCACCTGCACCAGCCCACAGCCACTGGCTACGAGGACGGACGAGCGGCTGCCGCTGCAGCCGCTGCCCAGCATGCCGAGCTCCTGGGCCTCACCATGGACTGCACGCCCCTGCTGCTGAAGCAGCCGCCGCCCAGCTACGGAGGCGCCACCGGCTTCACCAGCCTGGCCGACATGCAGACCAGCCACGAGCTCCAGCAGCAGCAGCAACAGTACTCAGTGCGTTCCCAGATGTCGTCGGTGGCCACGCCAAAGTACCAGTGGCTCGACTCGCCGGCCGACTATGCGGCAGTTGCTGCTGTGGCTGCCCAGCAGCAGCAGCAGCAACAGCAACAGACGTTGGTGCTGCCGGGGCCAACATCCTCGGCCTCGTCCAGCAATGCAGCTCTGGGGGGGCTGATACCCAAGCAGGAGGCCTATCCGGACTTGCAGCCGACGGCCAACGGCCAGTCGAGTTACTCATCCGCCTCGCAGCCCACGGCCGTGCAGTTGGCCGAGTACAGCCCCTCGACCAGCAAGGGCCATGAGATTCTGTCGCAGGTCTACCAGCAGAGCACAGTGCCGTTGAAGTTGGTGCCGGTGAAGCCGCGGAAGTACCCGAACCGCCCGAGCAAGACGCCGGTCCACGAACGTCCCTATGCCTGCCCGGTGGAGAACTGCGATCGGCGATTCTCGCGCTCGGACGAGCTCACCCGCCACATACGCATCCACACGGGCCAGAAGCCCTTCCAGTGCCGCATTTGCATGCGTTCCTTCAGCCGGTCGGACCACCTGACCACCCACATACGCACGCACACCGGCGAGAAGCCGTTTTCCTGCGACATTTGCGGCCGCAAGTTTGCCCGCTCGGACGAGAAGAAGCGCCATGCCAAGGTCCATTTGAAGCAGCGGATCAAGAAGGAGTCGAAGATGAGCCGCGAGCAGCACCAGCAACAGCAACAGGCAGCGGCGGCGGCTGCTGCTGCTGCCCAGCAGCAACAATTGCACCAGCAACTGCAGCAGCAACATCACCAGCACGCCCACCAACATCCCCACCATTTGCTGCACTCGGCTGATTTGTCGATTGTGACGTCGAGTGCCACCAGCATGTAGACCGAAGAGAATTCAGTGTCATCGATTGATAAGGAAAAGGCCAGGACAATCCAGGAGGCGGCCAGTTACCAGCCTTGCCGTCTGGATCTGTCGCTGGCTATCAATGAGAAGGCCTTTCCGTTTGAGCTGACCTCGGATTATGGGACTTTGTCGCCGCTGACCAGCCCGCTGGAGTTTCGTTATGTGATGGAGGAGGAGGCAAGTGAGTCGCTGTACAGCTGCCAGGACATTTGGGGGTCGTAAATCGCGAATGGGTTTTGTTTCGTTTTATTTTTTCGTATATCATTTTTATGGCAAATTAGCAACTGTGTTGGGTTTAATTTATGCCTCTCCCCCTGTCTCTGTCTCTAAGGCTTTTAGTTGTTTTTATATTCTCATTCTCGGCCCTCGAACTGGAAGACCTTCGGGGTTAAAAAAGAGAAAGGCAGTCTCCGGGCCGAGGAAGAGAAGCAAATGGCTTGTGACTCAATGTGCCAATCGTGGTTACCAATGTACAACATAGAAACCAATACAATAAAACTCTATAATAGACCCTAAAGTCAGAAAAGAAGGGGAAAATCGCATTGCCATTTCGAAAGAATAATCGCAAGTAAATTTGAATCAATCGCTGATGCTGAATTAAAGCTACCAACAAATATAAAGATATATATAAATACCCAGAGTTATAGCAAATTTATAGGTTGTTCGACACTCGACAAGACATTAAACTAAAAGTATAAATATAAATTAACAAGCTACTCTCTCACAGGACTCACAAAATAACCGAGAAAAAATTAATCAAAGTTACTAACGGATCAAAACCCTAACACACACAAAATACCAGCAAAACAAATATATATATAAATATATATATTTATATATACTTATGTCTCTAATACTGTGATCTCATGTGTAATAATTATTAATTTTAATTTTCTTTAAACTAAAACACGAATCGATTCACTTTGCATAGCTAATTTTAATTCGTATCCTAACGGCACCTCCATAAGACCTAATTTATTGCAGTTAAGCATTTTTAACATCTTATTAACTTATTTACCATTTAGGCAGTATTTAAGTTAACTTTTTTCAAAACTTCGAAACTTAACCCAACATTTTTAGCATATCATTTTTCGTCAGTTAATCGTTAGGAGCTTAAATAGATTTTAGATTATTATATATTTACTTGTATAGAATATACAAAAAAAAAAAAAAGAAAAACCCAAAAAAAGAACAAAAAATACCATTGCAAATTTAAGTTGATGTTTGTTAGTTTAAATGTTTCCGAGAAAAAAACGCAAAGAGAAATTGCAAAATTTAAAAAAATTGAAAAATTGGTACTTCCTTAATTGATTTGAAATCAATGCAAAAAAAACTGCGGCGAGCTAAAAATTACCTTTTTTATATCAAATATTCTATTACTTTTAGTTTTTAATTATTTCCTAAGTTCAACTTTTATAATTAGTTTACTTTTATTTTCAAAATATATAACAATTTTTGAGAAACAAAATTACCTCTTGATTTATTTTTTATTTCTCTTTAATCGTAAGAAATATTTAAAGGTGCGTAAAGCGAAGGTTTCGGTTTGTTGCCTGCAGTTGCCCATTTAAAATGGTCCTGCTGCCGATCGATAAAAATTGAAAACTACTACATGGAATTTTTGTGCCACTAAAACAACGATAGCTGAAATCGAATGAAACAGAAGGAAAAGTATTTTTACAGGGCAAAGTGAAGAATTTGCATAGCCGCTGATTTAAACTAAACACACAAACTAGTCTAAGCAGAGCTCTAAAAATCCTGTAAATAGATCGATGTACATATTTATATAGCCGAGCGAATTGTTGTTTTTGCCACAAACACACTTCAAACAATAACAGAATCTCAAGATCCCAATGGATAGGTGAAATTACCAGTCGATGGAAATTAAATAATCTAACTTAAAATCTATCTGCTCTCAAGCTAAATGGAAACAGGTGTTGCATGGGCCTTCGTATTCAATAATCGGATAAATGTAGTTGTGTGAAACTCATGTGCCATCAGAAAAAAAAAAAAAAAACCAAAAAAAAACTTTCACTTTGAGAGAGAAAAAAAAAAGAAAAAATTTAAAGATTTGAATTTCAAGAAAACGTTGTGATTTAAATTATTTAATCGATGTTTTATTCTTGAAAAACAAGAGCCGCGTTTGCTCTTTAAGTGTGTCTGTGTGGATTTGCTTATATACAAAAAAAAGATATATCGATGTGTTTGAAAGGCAACATTAAGGTTGCTTATGGACAGTTTTTCTTCCATATTATGTACGTAATAAGGATTCAATTATCAGAAAGTCTCAAATCCAGAATTCCATTGAAAATTATAAGTGTATTTTTTGATGCATTAATAGTTAGCAGTCAGCTGAAAATTTTTAGCTCTTTAAGACACAAAAAGATTTGAGTTCCGTCAATAATTTTTCTTATATACGATATATACTCAATAATTGATGTAAATTATGCGATTCTAAATGTTTTGCTGTGTCGTTTTAAGCACAAATCGTCGGTTAAAAAGAAAAAACAGAAAAAAACAGAAAATCTAAGACTAAATCCCTCTCCCCCCCATTTGTAGGCAATTCTTCAATTTCCCCTTGATTTCAAAGACTGTCTTTGTGTTAATATTAAGCATTGGCACAACTATCGTATAAATCTTAAATATATCCATTTCGGTATTCTTAAGTCTATGATATTTAGTTCTTAACGAGAAGTCACTCCTGATAGTGATTATATCAACTCCTTTGACCCCTAAAAACCTCTAGTTGTATGAGTTCTTTTCTATCGAGTCTGCTGTTAAGATCGTGTATCTTGAATTAATTGCATAAGTTTCAGTTTCACGAGCATGCATGAGAAACAAAATTAATAATAGTATTAACAATTTGGCAAACTTTTTGAACAAATAAAATTGAAATTTCAAATTGAAAAGTGCGTATTTTAATTGGGAAGCAAGGGATTCGGTGATAACCAACGAGTGGAAATAAATAAAGAGAAGAATTACAATCACGTTAAGGAATAATAAAGGTAGGAAATTAAAGAACAAATAATACCCCAGAAATTACCTGAAATGCAACTAATAGAACCGAAAGTAACAAGTGAAATTGAGTACGATTTTCAGAGAACTAGAACTGTGAATATAATTTATAAGCTTCCAAGATTCTTAGAAAATCAACAAGTAAATCCAACCAATACCGAATGCGAAGTCACGTCGATTTAGGAAGACAAATGGTTATCAAGATCAAACGTAACTGACGAGAATTAAAAGCCACAATCGACCACATTTTACAAGGATAAAGGCTTCAATAGAATATCTATAAAGAACATTAGTTTCGCTCAACGATTCCCAGAAATGCGACTAATAGAAATCAAACTAATGAGTCAGAGAATAAATAAGTCAAGTCTATCGAGAAACGGATCTAAAAAACAACCTATAAGTTTTGAAGGGTTCCTTTGAAAAGATTCCTTGAGCTCCCCGCCAATGAATAAAACTAACGAGCTTAAAATGAGGACACCTGTTGATTGAGGAAGACGCGGAGTAAAAGTTTGAATCGCATGGTAATTAAGAACTTTCAAGTCTTTTAAGCAAATTAGGGGCAATTTCCTATCGAAATGATTTAGAAAATCGGCAACCTAAATTGCCAAATTTAGCTTCCTGTTGTTCGCAAAATAAATGCATAAAAATTAGCTGAAATGTGCGATGCCAACGCGCACAACATTTATATCAATATCGGGTCATATAGACGTTATATAGAGCCGCGAGTATTTGTACAAAAGCCAATTGGGGTAGCAGCAACAGCAACGACAACGGCAACGACAACAGCAACGCCGCCGCCAGCAGCAGCGGCGCCGTTCAAATGTAATGCAAATAAAAAACGCTATAAAATTGAAAATAATAGCCAATGCAACAGAGCCACCAACACACTAACACACACGAAGACGAAACAAACCGACAACCGACAACAAACCGACAACCAACAACAGCAACAACGACGACTCAAGAGCGATATATGCCAGCACTCAAAACTAATGAAATGTTCCAAAGTCAAAACGATTGCAGCCACACACACTCAGACAGGCAGACAGACAGACGGATGGGGCGATCGTTGAAAGCCGCCTGACCACCACACGCTCACCTGCAACGCCCGCAACAACAGCAACAGCAACAGAACCGCCAGCGACATGCGCCTGTCGCGCTTGAATTCTTCAGTTGGCGGCCGCAAGAGGCAGTCACCTGCGTGGCAGGCACACAAAAACGCAAAAGTTATGAGTGCAATTCTATCGTAAAAATGCAAAATGCTTTCACGGCAGCCGGCCGGCCCAGGCGCGGCCGCGGCCCCAACTCTCTTTCGGCCATGGCCTGCTATAGTTAAAGTTCGCCCAACTCAAACTAGAAATTCTTGTCTTCAACAACAGCAGCAACGGCAGCAGCAGCAGCAACAAAAGTTGTTGCATCCTAGCAATCATCGTCAAACGGCAGCCCAGACCACGATCTCTAGGTTCCCCAGCGGACGGACTATGCGTGCCTGTGTGTGTGTGTGATTTGTGTGCTAGCGGTACAATTTGAGCCGCGAGCTGTGGCTACCAGCCGGCCGGCTGGCCGCTCTCTGCTCGGCTTATGACAGGCGCAAACAAAATTATTTGAGTTTGAAAAAGGCAAAAAAAAAGCAGCAGAGAAGGACGAAGACGGGCGGCCTGCCGACTGCACCAGTTTCGACTTTGACTTAAGCGCTTTTAGTGTTTAATTTCCATCTGGTAGCCACTCACTAATCCTAACACACACACATGCGCAGCCTGGAATGTCCCGGGTTCTGGGAATGTAGCCTGTCGCCTTAAGTGTGGCCATTTGACGTGTTTAGGTGTTTCGATGGCATCTGCCAGATATGACAAAATTGATTTTGATTTGATAGAAAACCACCAGCGCCAACGTCGCCACCAAAGCCATAACAATTACCAATCGATAAATAATCGATTCAAGCTTAAAATGCAAGGGAATTAGGGGAATCGATTAAGCTAAGGAATCTTGAGAAAAATTTAAAAATAAGACAAGAATATAGAAAGATAAAGGCACTTAAATAAGACAGATAAATCTTTAAATAAGGATTAAGACTTCCCAAGGTTTTAGGGGTCTTTTAAAATATTTCATATAGAGCAGCTAATATCTGGAATTTTAATTGAAAAGAGCGCCTTCTTCTATTCAACTTTAAGTCTTTAAAGTTCTATAAAAACAGAAGCTTTGATTGAAAGATAAAGAATCTATGGAAAAATTAAGAGATCTGCCTACCAAACGACCACAAATACTCAAGACAATCTTGCTCCTTTCTATGAGGAATTATATACCAAATTATCAAGCCAAGTCTTTCAAACATCCAACTCCCAAACTCCCCTCTCTGTCCCCTTCAAACCTCACTTGTCAATCTCCGCATCTGTGCTGTGTGTGCCCGGCGAGGTGTCAATGCTGTCGTCTTGCATTTCATTGGCAACACCAACCAACCAGCCAGCCAGACCGACCAGATTCCCTCAGATCGAAAGGAATGTGAGGCAGAGCGTCAGCCGGTCTGGTCCTGGCTGCTAATGAGTTGCCGTTAGTGATTTATTCACCAAATGAATAGAATTGCTGGCACATGAGTTTAAAATCCGCAAGGTTGGCCTGCATGCAACCAACCGGCGGCCCAAACATGCAACATGTCAGCGAGTCCAGGATACCGAGAGAGTCTGGGAGTCTGGGTCGTTGGTGGTTTATGTCGGTAGCCGTTGCTATTAATAAGACAGGCTATCGGCCACCCTATGACATTTGACTAATTGAAAAGACCTGATATATGGTGGCCGCTCTGCCGGACCCAGAGAAATGGACAAGGCCTGAGGACAACGATCAGCGAAAGTCCCCCCGCTTCGACAACAAATGACATTGAAAAACGCCGTGTGTGTGGAGGCCCAGATGCTGCCTGGCTGGCTACCGTCTAATCAAAACTAATTCATCATGCCCGCTTCCGATCCATTAGCAGGCCGCTGGTAATGGGCCCAAAACTCCAGACCAAAAGACCCACACCCAAGGCCCAAGCTGGAGCCACAGAGTCCCTTGTCTGCGGCGGTATCTATGGCACCATATTTCATCGCTGGTCAGTTGTCCCTGGCCGACGTCGTGGTCTTGGCACAGAAGCTTTCGTGGCCATAAAGAAACTAGATCAATTTAATTTGTTTTGGGTTTTATTTCAGGCCCGTTCGCGGCGACATTGCGGAAGCGTGCCACTTTGTCAGCGGCATGCCAATGCCCCCCGATCGGTGGCATTGTGCCGCGGGCGTAGCAAAGGCGCCGTTGGCCGGCCTGATTAATCGACCCCTGGTAACCGGGGAGCCGGGCCAGCCAGCCAGCCAGCCTGCGGGTCTGGTCAGCTTATCAGTGTTTGTAATTAGCGCATTTGCATTAAAAATAGCAATAATTTCCCATAAAAATCCTAACATCGATATATTTGGTCATTGCCTCGATCTTCTGCCGGTCGCCCGCGCCAGGAGCTGGCGGCAGATTGGAGGAGCCTTCGGTAATTACTGCACACATTGGCAGGAAGTGGCAATGGCGATGGCGATGGCGGCTAGCGAGCAGTATTAAAACTGAAACATTAAATAGATAGCAAAGTTGCAACGACCAGGGACCGGCTAGACATCAATTAAGAGCGACTTTATAAGCGAGAAGGAGTGAAAGAAAGAAAGAGAGAGACGACCATTAACCCATTAAAATCAAAGTGTGGATTTTTGTAATTCATTATAATGCAAATCAAGTTGGTTTTACTTAAATTAAACTAGATTTTTTCCTTTTCTTCCAGCCGCAAATTAATTTCGCCTAGATGGCGCTTTTTACCACAAAGATTTATACGCAAATATAAAGATTGAATGATTAGTGCACCTTTGTGGGGTTAACTTAAGTTCTTTATATCTCGAGAGAGTTTCCAATTAATCTGAAATCGGCCGCACTAATTAATGGTGTTTTAAACAAACTTGGCAACGCATTTTGCGCCGCCTCAGCCATAACCGGCAACGGCATCTCGGCACCACCCACCATCCACTTTCTGGATGAGGCAGGCGTACATTTATTGATTCACAATTAATGTGGCTCACAAGTTGATTATCGTGATCGTCGGCCCGCCCCAAATTAAGTTTACAATTTAGAGAGCTCTCTGCGCGCAGGTGCAGCATATTTCGGCCCAGGCCCACCCCCTAGCCCAGGCCCGGGAAATCCAGTAGCCAATCTTGGCCGTTTTGACTGGCTAATGGGGCAAACGTCTAATACACGATCGCCGGCCATGAGTTATTATGGTGGTTGCTCCGCTAACCATAGCCATGTTAGCACAATTGGCCTACAAGTCTATTATTATTTATACGCAGGAGCGAGTCCAGCCGAAGCGGCAGCGGATCTGGCCGATCGCCCAGTTAACTGCCAGTCTATGGCCATCAATCTTGAATTGATTGCCGGGGCGATTTGCATGCGGGCCAGGCTCTGGCGGGTTTCACTGGAAAGTGAACTTTGATGGGACCCTCGACACCCGGTGATGGATTTGCCTTACTTTCCATTGCGGAATTAATTAATGGCCGGGGTTCAATTAAAATTGCAACATGCAGTTGAACACAAATCCCTGCCCTACACCAAATTCTGTGTTGTCTGGCAGCCGAACAGAATTTGCGTGCCCAGCCTCCGATCGGCGGCAAGAGTCGCCCAGCCAGCCTGCCAAGGCAGCCGGGAGTCGGGAATCGGGAGTTTGTTGTAAAATCAATTTAGCCATTTGTTGGCCAGCCCGCGCCCTTGGCCAAGTTGGCGGTGGCCACGTCCTTGGTTCGGCGGTGAAAATGGAAAATTGCTGTTCAATTATTTGTAGCCCATGTAAATTTCAGGCCAGGTGACAAGAATTGTAATAACTTGCTTAGGCAACCGGCTTATCCGGCATCTTTTGCACTTATCGCTGATGGTAGCCATTCGAGGCATTTAAACAAAAAATTTATAACCAACGTAGAGTAAAAATCGAAAAACCAATTAGCCGACGGACCACACACACCGACCAACCAACCGACCTACCAATTTACATTTTCTTAACAAATTTCCCAAACGGTATTTAAATGTGCAGCGAGGAGATAACAATTCCTCAACGTGAGGCTGGTCTGGTGGTCTTTTTCGGTGATGAAACCAAACGAAACAAATAAATAAAAATAACTTGGCGTAATTATCACAACATGCCGAGAAAACAAAGGGTTAATTCCTCCCAACCAGCATTTTTTTCTTGGGTGGGTTAATTTACATATAAATTGTCCATGCAGTTTGGCCGATAAGAAGCCGAAAATGGTGCACTTATTGACAACTTTAACGAGTCCCCACGAGTCGTCAACAAAATGCTTATAAATGCTTTTGGGTCAACAGGTGGACAGACCAGCCAACCGACCGAATAGCCAACCAGCATTTAGACAAATCAAGATTCATTTGATGGCAGTTCGGAATTTTCTACTCTTCCAATTTAAAGCAGCCTAAAAACAGAGCCTATTGAGAGACAGGGAAAAGGTATAGAGGCCCAGATTAAAGACATCCTCGATCGTTGAATTTAAGCAACTGAAATCACATTATTCCCTCCCCAAACTCACTGCTTAGTTTCCCAAAGAATCTTCATTAACCCTTTAATTTTAGTCCACCGATTCCCCTAGAGTATTTCCCAGTCGAGTCTGTTTAATCGATTCCTAAAATTCGATTTAGTTTTTCTGTTTTTATGAGAAGGGAAATTGTCACTGGGCAGTCAAGTTGAACCGTTGATGGGGGCGCTTCAATCAAAACTGTGGGTTCGGAGAAATCATGAACGTCGTGAGGCAAATTAATGATTGCCCAAGAACTGAACAAATTGATCACACGGTAGCTGGGAAGATTCAGGTGGGCAGTGCACAGGCTTCGATTCTTTATGACTGCATTGTCTGCAAATGATTTGGGCCAAGGGCCATTTAACACGCTTGAATTGAGAAAACCACACAAACAACCAGGCAGACAGTTGGACAGTTGGTCAGTCAGGTTGTTGGTGGTGGGCCCAGCGAGCAGTTTGCTGACAACATAAAAATTTTATGCGCATTCCTGCCAGCCAACAAGATGAGCCCCAACCGACCGCCGACCACTCTGGGTGACAAGAGAAACAAAAACAAAAAAAAAAAGATCAAAACATGACAATAAAAATCAGGACTCTCTACGAAACCGGGTCGAAGATGTTGTCGTCTGCCAGGTCGTGTGCCTTTTTAACGCCAAAAGTGTGACATATAATTTTGAAAATGACAACCGGCAACACCAACAACAGCAATCCGAAGCCATAACAACAATTCACCCATGGGAATGTCACCGGCCGAGCGAATGGGGAACGGCGATCGCCTGGGCCAGTCAAGCGCTCCTTGGGCAGTTGGACAGATCGTCGGCGGTCCGTCTGTCTGCCTTGGCAGTTGTGCAGTTTACGACTGGTCCAGTCCATGTCCCTTGTGCTGTCTGCGTCGTTTTTAATGTTCCTTTAATTTTATGCTTTAGGATTTCATTTACCAGGCCAAGCAAAAGAAAGCGAAATGATAACCGCTTTCTGAGTTTATCTACGGGATCAGCTAAGAACTGAAAGCTTCAGGTCTCCCAAGAGGTAATTTGTTGGAATTTCTTAAACTCCATTTACTTAAAAAAAAATGCCTCCCGTTAAGTGAACTAATTTCCCTGGAAATAAATCAATTCGTGGCTGTTGGACTTATGAAAAATGTGCAATTTGGAATTTGAATGTTTTGGAAATTAATTAAAAAATACAGCATCTTATGCAGTTAACGAGATAACGAGACTTTACGGCCCCAAACCAACCGCCCGTGGAGTGTCAACGTGGTCGAGATTATTTACATTTACACCTGCGGCGCGCCCCACACCCAAGGAGGTGGGGCAACGGCAACTCCAGATGCTCTACTAATGATGCGGCCAGTTGAGTTTGACATTTTGGCCGGGGACCACCAACCGCGCTGGGGTTGCCAGTCGGCCCGACAAGTGACCTGCAACTTGTATCGGTTGATTTCGATACCGATTGGGATTCCGACGACCGGTCGGTTGGTGTTGCTTCGATGCTTATCGGTCGGCCGTGTACCGTTTGATCAATTAATGAAAAAATCGACGCGCTTGTCGGCCGGGGATGATGGTATCGCCAAAACGATTAATGCAAATGCCGAGAGCCGGCCAGGCAATTATCAAAAGTGTTGAAAACGATTTGATTGTTTTTTCGGAGCCTGGCCACTGATAAGGAAAGGCCAGCCGATTTGCATAGACGCCTTGAAGCGTAAGATTGAAGATTTCTGATTAGCCTAGTGATTTTAATATTAATTTTCTCTAACGTGAGCGGTCAAAACAACGGAAGTGCCGCATCAATCGAGAAAATACCGAATAAGAATTTAGAATCCGGTGGACAATTTGTCAAAGGAAAAAATCAGACCCACTTCGGATTCATTCATGAATCGGTTGTCTCCGCAAACAAAAATTCAATGGCTATACAAATCCCCCGGCAACACAACATTAACCACATCAGCAACACCAACACCCGAGTCTATTGTCCAAAACTGGCACCGGCTGCCCCCCGAAACCCCCGAAAAAAAACCTCACCTCAAACAAATCTCAGACTCATTCATTCGCGTTTTGGTGACTTAAGCGAGAGTTGATTTGAGAGTTGGGGAAAACAATGAAAGAGCTTGGGTGATTCGTAGATCTTTGCGGAATAAAAATCCAGGAATATCCATAAAGATATAACCGAGTTTCTTTGCTTGATTTCCTATAGAAAAAAGGAGTCATTTGGGTGCTTGGGTGCATTTTGGTGCATTCTTGCAAATAATCTCAGGAAATTAGAGAACAATTTGAAGCAAAACTATCTGAAGAATCCTACGCTTTTAAACTGTTAAGGATTTCAATGCAAATTGGGAGTTTTTAAAAACCCTGGAACAACCTGTAAAATTCCCTGACAAACCCGAATTATTTTACTCGATTTCTTATAGGGAAAAATAATGCATTTGCCTGCTTGATTCTTGCAAATAATCTCAGGAAATTAGAGGGCATTATAAAGCAAACAGACCTTCAAGAATGATTGGATTTAAACTTTCCTAAGAAATCCTAACATTTCGAGCAAAGTTGGCAAATTCTTAGAAATTTCCTGAGATTTTCTAGGGTGAATAAAAACCTAAGAATATGCCTAAAATTCTCTGATATAACCGAGTTATTTTACTTGATTCCTAGAAGGAAAGAATAAATCATTTGTTGCTTGGTAAATTCCCACGGAGAATCTCAGGAAATTAAAGCAATAAGATCTTAAGAATTCCTTGTTTTTAAATGCTTTAGGATAGCAAGCTGAATTGGAAAATTCTTAAACCTTTGCAGAATTTTTATTGATTGAATAAAAACCAAAGAATATTCTTAAAGATTCTGTGACAAAAACAAATTACTTTACCCGATTCCTAAAAGGAAAAATGGAATCATTTGTTGCTTGGTAAATTCTTGCAAAAAATCTCAGAAAGTTAGCGGGCATTTTAAAAGCAAAAGACTCTCAAGAATCCTTCGTCTTTAAGCTCTTGAGAATTTCCAGCAAAAATATAAATTTTTTTAAGGCATTTTTAAATTCTTCGGGCGACCCCCGCAAATAGAAGTAAATTAATAACATAAGTACCTAATCCAATCAATCAAACTGAAGAGAAGAAAACAAA
>JBAMCP010001136.1:0-27424 GCA_037075105.1 Lissocephala sabroskyi | reverse complement strand
GATGGAGCCACTGTTGCTGGGCGGGGGATCTTTGCTTTTTCAATTATTCTTCATACGTTGCTGGAATTGCTGATGGGCCTGCGTAGGCTTTAAAAATCTATGAAGAATCATAATTGATTTCTTGGATTTATGGATAAAATAAATTATCTGTATTTTGGATTGAATTCGATTAAATTCGGGACTGGATCCATGTACTTTTAAGGGCTTGGTAATCTATGAATAATGCAGAACAGTGCGAGGAATTTAAAATAAGGAAGTGTTGATTCATTCTCACTTTTATTGGGAGAGAGAGAAAGAAAAATATTCAAAGAATTCTAATTTGAATCCATCAGCTTTTGTCATTATTATAAAATAGAAATCCAAGAGAATTCGGACATATAAATGCAAATTCTTGTGACTTAACTTAAGTCTTTTATTTTCTGATCGTTCTACTTTGGCTGAAAGATTGATAGATTTATTAGAATAGAAATTTATCCATAAAAATATCAAGAACCCATTTACGATCATCAGAATCTGAACATTGGTAGTTCTTCTTTTATAAACCAAATTTCTTATTGAGTTTCTTTGTTGTTTTAAGAATGTAGAAATATGTTCCATTATTTAAAGGACTCAGTTGTTCCTTTGAATGCTGAATGGAGATAAAGCAACAAATCTCGAAAGTATTCGTTATATTATATTGACTTGATCTCTGAAGGTTTCTTACATAGCAACGATTTGCTAAAGAATTATTTAAAGATCGATCGGTTTTTAAGATTTTCGAGAATGAGCACAAAAAATGAGGGTTCCTTTTTTTTTAGTATCTGGTTAAGAAGCCAGAAGAAAACTTCTTTCCAGTGACCTTTCATCTTTGGAACTTAGAATATGTCTTCAATCAGTTGGTCACTATTTCTGTCTTTTTTGTTAAAGCCTTGACGGTTAGGCCTTTTAAAATTCGCTCCATAAATCACTGGATAAATCTACTCCATAAGAAGATTAAAGTATAAAAATAACCTTTTTTCGGCGCCATAAATCTTCGCTTTCGTTAGTGAGTAAGAACGGTAATCTGTGGTCCATAATTCCAGTTATCTTATAAGGAAATCGCTTCTTTAAAATCACTTTCTAATCTGCCGACAATTTCTAATCAAACCCCAAAAGGTCAGCCGAAAAGTAGACCGGAAAACATAACGCTTTGGGAATCTCGACCTCTCCAAAAGAGACTCCCAAATTGATTTCTGATGAGCGGAGAGTTCACAGAATCCACTTGACCCGGCCAATTTGTGGTATTTGCATACCATCTGGCCATAACTCAGGCTAAAAGCAATTAGCCGCCAAAATGCTCGAGAATGAATCCAAATTCCGCCGACTTCTGTGCCCGGCGAGTGAAAGTTCGACAGCCCCAAAATATCCCACCGGCTTCGCCGGCTTAGCTTATCTTCTACTCACCATAAAGATGCGCATGTTGAGGGCTAAGAACTTCTGACCAAGCTTCTCCAGATGACCTTGCGTGAGTGTCCTTGAACTGCGAACGAAACGAATGGCACGGTGTTATCACGCGGCTCAATCTGAAGTCAGGGGCACCGCGGTCGCGGTCCTTTCGAGAACTGATTAAAATGTGACTGTCCGACGACACAAAGGCGCTTGGTTTTGTTCTTCTTGCTCCTTCTACTTGCTTCTTAATTATTTTCCTTTCACACTGACACACATGCACATGCACCGGGAAGACACTTTGAGGGAACCGAACCTTTTATTGAGAACTTGGAGGCAACCAAGCCGGACAGCGACTGAGGATGAACTGACTCGTGTGGTGGCCCCGCACTGCCGTTTATAACATTTCCATTAGCGCGGGGCCGAGCGAGAGCGGCCAAGAAATGGCCAAGTTAAGACCTCAGCGGCTGCGTATGCCTCGGCTGCTCTAAGAGAGCCCGGCTGGGCCCTCCACTTAAGAGAAACTTGCGTGCTTGGCACGTACGAGGGAAGCGCCTGGCCCGCCCGTTGGCCGATCTGTGCTCGTTTTGTTATCAGGCTTGGGACATCGGCCCAGCCCTCGGCATTGGGAAAGCCGTGGTTTTGTTTTTTTTTGCCAGCTCTTCTCAATTTCAATTGACATTCAAACCGGCAAATTTTGGTGGTCTGATTAAAATCATGGGAATTTCATCGGTTGGATCCCAAAACAACCTCTTTGGGGCTTCGGTCAGTTGAGGCTTCTGTGCGAGGTGCCCCTGACAGTGATTAATTGGGCTTTTATTGCTGGTGATCGAGTGGGTTCTCGGGTAACCTGAGGCCAACAAGAAAAGACTTAGGCAACGAACTTAATTAGGCAGCCCGCCAAACCCTCCCAAGGAAAGTTTATTAAAGACAGCTAAAGGGATTGAGATATATTAATATGGATTTAAATTAGTGGCTTTTGTGTTGTTATGAGAGGTGGAGGGGAGGAGGGACTCTCTGCATAGCCTCCCCCTCAATAAATCGTTAAGAAGGTTTTTAATTTAGAAGAATTCGAGTTAGGAAACGTTTAGAAAATTTTAGAACCATGAAAATGAAGATCTTTCTTTTTAATCTTTTATCAAGGAAATAAGCGATTGAATTTACTTGAATTTTAATTTGAATCTTCTTTCTTTTTGGGGTTAAAAACATTTCAGAAGTTCTTTAGTTTTCATTTCGATCTTAAAAACTTAAGAACTTCTTAGGAATCGCCCTCCGGTAGCTCAAATCTCTCTCTTAAGATCCCTTAATCAATCTGTATTACTGAGGAATCTTTCTTGCCTCTTTTCCTTGCACTCCACTGACACAATTCCAGTTCGATTCGCTCTTCGAAGGGGAAGAACTGCCACCGACTTGCCATAATTTATGATTATTGGCACCCTTGTCTGGCCGTCCATTGCCTGGGGATAAATTGCATGTTAAGCAATCGAATTAATATTGTAATTTGAGTTCTTCGATTCGCCAACAAGACTTCTCATTACCAGAACAAGCCAGGGGAGACGATAGGGGCGACCTTTGTTTGATTGCTGGGTTGTTTCGCGGTTTCCTACTTCGTTTTTTTTTGTGAGTGGCACGTGAAAATCAATAAAATTACCAGGAGATTTACGATTTCAATGGGCTTAACGGTGATCCAGCGACGGCCGAGGCATACCAATGCATTCGATTGGAATGCACGACCGCCAGCTGGCCAGACGCGTGCGGTGAGTCCACCGACCACCAGGGGGACCTTGGGGCCTATTTTTAAAATCAAATCACCGGCCTGGGCAACGGGCAACGGGTCTTTTCGCTGACTCGATCAATCGGTTGACCTTCACGTGCCCAGGATTGGGATGCCTTCTCGTCTTACCCACGCGGCAGAAGTGGTCATTATATCTCCAGAGGGGGTGGGGGAGGCTCTTCTAAGTGTCGCTCTCTTTTGGAACGTGACGAGCCGCTTGGCTGGAATATTAAAGTCGACCCTCGGGCACATAAAGCAGAATTTGTGTCACTTTTTTTCGGGCACTTAATCGGGCATTTCTTTTTCTTTTTTTTATGAATTATTAAAGAAAGTGGACGGTCAACTGGTCTTTAAAATCGCTTCAAATGGAAATCGTCGGCTTGTCTAGGCAGTGAAATTTATCTAATTAAAACATCAAAGGAATTTCGGGGAAGAAAAACCGACGCTTCAAAATTTCAATTTGCTAAATATTTTCTGGTTGGTATTTTTTTTATGGACCCCACAAGGCTGAGGGAATTGTTGCAATAATTTTTTTATCGATGGGGACTTTTTTATTTAGGCCACGCCGGCGGCCCCACAAGGCTCTTTGGGGTTTGGCAAGTGGGCGGCACGCAGTTTACATTTCAACTACCTTATAGAGGTGTTCCCCCACCCCCAACCCCTGAGCCTGTCTCGCTGGTTTTTTTTGGTGGCGTCTTTGCCGATTTAAATTCGCTGGGTGGGCTCGCCTAATGAAATCGATTTTGTTTTGGTTTTTGGGTTTTTCAAAGTCGGTGGGTCGGCGGCTATCGATTAGAGTCGGAACTCTTGGCACGCGTCTATAAAAAACAGGTGGATTTATGGGACGGGGGAGGTGTTCGAGACGCTGATGAGACAGTTCGGTTGAGGAAATATTTTTGGTTAAAGAAAAAAGAAGGCCAATTGGGCATTTGAATAACTCTATTTAGTCTTTTTAAAGACTACTTATAAGGAGGATATAAGGTCAAGGAAACTTACTTTGTTTTATGGGAATATCAACAGATTGAGAACACCGAAAGTTAAGAAAATATTGGATAAAGAAGAACCGAAAGCTAAAGACAACAGAGAGGCTACAAAATGTTTAGGAATTAAAGTCCAAGAAGGCAACATTTTAGTAGATTTCTTTGCTCAGATATCCCGACTATAAAGAAGATTTTTTAGAGTTGAGAAAGAGCTCTAATAATTTCGAGAACCTGCTCCATACCCAGAGGAAAGCTTAACACTCTTTTGATTTCCCTTTTCGTCTTTATTGATCAACCGTCTCTCAGACCCTTTGGAATCTCTGATTGCCTTGGTAGTCCGAGTTCTCGGCTGTTTGATCTTCTCCGTTGACCAAATTGCCGCCCATGACGACGAATCCAATGCCATCTCCGGCCTTGTAGCTCATCTCATGGTAGCCTGCATCATCGTAATAGGAATACTTTCCGAAAACAATGCCCGCTGCGTCGGTGGCCTGGGAATGCGCCATTTGCGCCGTGGCAAAGTCAAAGTTGTAGGCTTGCTGAGGAGTTTCCATGGCCGCCTCCGCATAGCCATCGTTGTAGACGAAGGGCGAGGCTATGACCTCCGTTTCCTGATAGGTCCTGGCTGGCTGGTAGGAGAACCGGGCTGGCATCGATCGCAGCGAGTTCTCCACGAACTGACTGGGCGTGGCCAGGGGGTAATTCACCTGCTGGTAGCCATTTGCCACGCTGGTGTCGTAGGAGAATCGATGGCCGTTCATCTCCATGAAGACGTAGGCTCCATTGCCCTGTGGCATACGTTGGGCCTGCAAATAGGGCCAGCTGAAGGAGACGAGGAGAAGGCTGACAAGCAACCGATAGCTTCTCATGACGACGGCCGAAGTAGGACACAAACTGTGGGGCTGATCGAGGGCTGGGCCGGTTTTATAAGGCGGGCGAAGGAAACCGCAGACGGCGGTTCTCAGCGGGTCGTTGGCCTATCGGGTTACCGTTATTTTTAATTACAAATTACAATTCAGAGCTTAGCCATAAATACTGTGACATCGGGCCAACCGCAATCTGCCCAGCTAACCTAGTCCAGCGCCGATCCGACGCAGCGCCTTCTCTTTGCTATAAACTAATTTAGGATCTACTTCTTCTCTTTCCAGTTAGTGCTCCCTGGAGGCAGCCAATTCGGCCAGCTCGTCCTGGCGCAGAGCCTCCGACGGCGAGGGAATGCGGCCGCCCAGCGGCAGCAGGTCAATGTTCTGGACGTGGGCCCGGACGCTCTGGCCTGGGGGCAGGCCGAGGTACCATTTGCCCACGTTCTTGATGACCGTGGAGTCGCGATGCCGCTGGACCCAATCCCGGTCTCGGTCGATCTCCAGGATGCGGTGGTTGGTGGTCACCAGCGGCGGCAAGGAGCTGCCCACATCGTCGTCATTCAGATTGTAATTGTCCCCAGGGCCGCTGCCCGTGCCGCCGCCAGTCGGAGGCAGGTAGCCGTAACCTGAACCACCGCTGGATTCCACGGAAGATGAGCCGCCGCTGCCGCCGCGTCGCCGACTGCCGGTTTCCCCGGAGCCGTCGTTGAAACGCTGGCGATTGCGTGTGCCGCTGGCGTTGATGCGGTTGCGGGAGCCACCGCCGCCGGGCTTGCCTCGGCCAGTTGAAGTAGAACCGCCGTAGCCACCAGTGCGAGTGCTGCTGCCTCCGCTGCCGCCGGCATCATAGCGGGTGGTGCCGCGCTGGGGGCTGCCTGCTGCCACGCCCATGCGGTCTGCCTTGGCGGGGAAGGAAGAGCCGCCGTCACTGCCACCACCGCCGCCAGCGCTGCCTTCGCTTAGTCCATTGTCCACTGGGCCCAGATCATCGCCGCCAGTGGCCGCCACATTTTCATCCTCCGCGGGTCTCAGGTAGTCCGTGGAGCTGCCGCCACTGCTACCGCCACGGGAACGACTGCCACCTCCTCCTCCACCACCGCCGCTGGCCGCCCCGCCCAGGCCTCCTCCGGCCCCGCGACCAAAGTCATTGGCCAGGCGGAAGTCAGCGTCGCTCAGCCGGAAATCAGCCACCGAGGGGTTGACATGAGTGCCTGGCCCAATCCGATTGTGGAGCACGCGGTAGCCAATTCCCGCCCCAGCAATGTACTCCACCGTGCGCTGCACTCCCTTGTCGTCCAGAAAGGAGTAAGTCCCTCGCACGAAGCCGTCGCTGGCGCGGCTCTCGGCCCGCCGATGGTCCGGCCCGGCGGCTATCAGCTTATAAGAGCCGCCCGGGCCGCGCTGCACTGACATCTTGCCCCGGGCCTTCGGATGAGACTTGTACAAAGGACTGGAGTAGCCCACGTTGATGGGATTGTCGGGGACGGCGTTGGAGACCTCAAAGCCTGTGCCGGCGCCGGCCGCATACCTCACGCTGTGGCGCTCGCCCACGTCGTCCAGGTAGGAATAAAGCCCTGCAAACAGCCGGAATGAGGCAACCAGAAGGAAGAAGAATTGATTGTTCCGTCTCACCTCTGATTCTGTTGGCCGAGTCGTTCTCCTCGCTGCGCGACTGGTCTGCCGTGCGGAAACTGAAGCTGTAGGAAGGATCGTCGTAGGGATCCGCCAGGGGATCGTCTGGGCTGCCGCGCGGCCTCACCGGATACTGGGCCAGGTCCATTTTCCTGTGGATCTTCGGCCCGTTCGCCCGAAACCTGCAACGAATGACAGTTGAGGGGCCTGGGAATCCCACCTGCCGGAAACACTGAAGCCCCGCCCAGCACTCAAGCTGTTCTAACGGTATCGCCGCTTTGGGATCTTGGCCAGGCTGTCATTGCTTTGATTACCCCATCTCGGCGACACAATCGGCTTGGATCTCCGTCGCGTTGGACTTATCGGTGAGCATCTTAATGATTTTTTTGTTTTTCTGTTTGCCTTTTTACTCCCCGGCCACCCACTCATCGACCCGGCCAATTGCAATTTGTTAACAGCTTTTTGTGTTTTCCCAACCCACCGGAGGTTGCAAAAAGCAAACAGTTGCAGGGCTGAACCAACGACCAATATGATGGTCTTGAATGCTCTTTTTAAGGAGACCCTGAAATGGGTGAATTGAGCTCCCAATGGGTAGAAGAATTCCTTGACTTGGCTGGCTTAGAAGAAGATCACTAAATGCCCTAGGAATCTATTATATTTCTATATATCTTCCCAAAGTTGACAAGTTGGGTTCGCCATTCTGTGATTCTAGAAGTTTACAGTCAACATCGTAAGAATTATTTAAAAACCTCTAAATCTGTTCTGATCTGTTGTTGGCTAGACGATAGACAGCCTAACAAAGATTAGGAAGCCTTTGGAGGTCTTTATATTTTCAGGGCAAAAAGAGAAATTCTATATTCCTTGGATTTATTTCTACTTGGGCTTTTCTTTAAAAAATCTACGTTGCCAATTTAAACATATGTAAAGATCAAATATCCCTAAACCCCTTGAATTGATATTACGTTTGGGGTTCGTCTTCTAGAAAATCCAAATTATAGTAGAAATATTATAAGAATTCAACAGAATTCAGGGATCTCTTGATTCTTTCCCTATAACAAATCTAAATACTCCCCACATATTCTTTTCTTTTCACGAAATTTACTATTCCTAAAGACAATTTTTATGGAGATTTCATCTCCCCAGTTACTTTGTGCGTTCCTCTTTAAAGAAGAGCATTCTCCCACCCACTTTTATTTAAGTTTCTTCTCAGGCTTTCCGCTTGAAATTGAACTCTAGGGGGAAAAAACCGTTTAGTCCGTCAATTGGACGACTGGCTGGGCGTCGCAATGCCCTCCCCCCTCCCTCCCAGGCACGCTTCAGTGGCGCTGCCGGCGCTCCATCGCCCCGGCCAAGTGATATATGAGACCGACTCGAATTGCTACCTCACTTTACTTATGGCCAACAGAGCAACCGACCGACTGGTCGACTGGTCGACTGGCCGGCGGCTGGCTTACTCACCCACGTGGTCCGGCCGTGTAGACGGTCTCTTCGATTTGACCGCTCGCTGGACTCCGCGAACCGTAGCGACCTCGCACCACGTTGTCCGGAGTGCCCGAGGCGGTGTGATAGTAGCCGCCAATGTCATCATTTGCATGTCTGTCCGATTGCAATTGCGTGAGGCGGGCGGGGCAGGTGCGTTGATTGGTTGCACAATCGGCGGTGGAAGAGGTGTGAAAAGCGCCATGAAACGAGAAACAAAAAGCCACAAATTTGATTCGAAACGGCGTGAAAAATTGCTGGCATTCGCGGAATGAATTCAATTCTCCGGCACATGATGGATCATAAATGGCAAATGGGGGGTTGGGGGACTGTAGGAATTTGGATTTTGGATATCTCTAAAGAGATTTTGCTGTACAAATCAGTGGAATGAGCTGGTGTTTTCTGAGGGAGTTGAAGGTTGAATCACACTAGCGATTTTCTCTATAAAAACGATAGCTTCAATGAAAGAGGAGGGATTTCTGTAGACTGCTAGGAATTTAAAAGCATTCTAAAAGTTAAGGCCATAAAAGGTTTCAGATCTTAGCAGCGTTCTTGGTGAAGAACAGAAGACTAAAGAGAGACTTCTGAGGTTGGTTAAGAATATATGTATATTGTAGTTGAGGGTCCCAAGCTTCTTTAAATGCAATAGTTTCCTTTTGTTCCCTGAAAGACCTTTAGGGGAAGTAAAAGTTGTAATCTTCCTTAACTTTTGACCTCACGAATTAAGAACTTAGCTTGTGTTTTTTTGGGTAGCCAAGAATCTGATTCTTGTTCTTATTAAAATTTGTATTTTTTTTTAAAACCTGCAAAAATTCCAGATAAATTCCTCTTTTTAATTCAAATCATTAAAAAATATTATCTCGCACGACTTTCACGACGACTTTTATAAAACTTCAAGCTCATTTAGGAACTCCTTCTTTATTTTAGGCCAGACTGGGGAAAATCAAATCTATTATAAATTATATTTCAATTTAATTTAAACTCGATTCGATTTATATGCGAATTTCATGGAATTCAAATCTTCCAAAATGCTTAGAGATTTTTAAACATTAACACATTTTAATATTGCAGTTTTAAAGAATTTCTTTTGAAAAGAATAACAGGATTTTATCTGAGATAAATTGAACAAGAACTTTGACGTTGTATTTCGAAATGAAGTAAAGAATTTAATAAGTTTTCTTCACGTCCCCTAAGATGATAATTAGGAGGTCTCTTGGTTAAAGAATTCTAAGCATTTAGTTTCTTAGGACTTCCCTTTGTCCTTTCACTTTACTTAGGGGATTTCAAAGAGTCTTTTTTTAAACACTTTCGGATTTTTAAAGCCTTTATTTGGTAACTTAGGTAAAAATTCTTGGAATTAGTCCAGGGGTTTCCTTTTCTTTGTTCTTGAAGATTCTCGTCTTGTAGAATCCTTTTAGGTTTTTCTAACAAAATCTTTTCGTAAGCTTTATACCGAAATTGAAACGATCCGTCGTCATTGATCCGATTGTATTCGATTTCGCCATTCGCGGGACTCGTTAGGATTCCCATCCCAGCGACCAGGGCGAGCAACGCGAATGCGATCATTTCCAGGCAGGAAACGCGAGGCGATCGTTCACTTGATATTCCAATGCCAAGATCACCTAAAGAACATGCTCCTCCGACCGACTAACGACCGTCTGGCTAAGCTGGCTGACTGAGAGGACGACGACCGAAGACGGCAACGCGAAGCGCGAACTGCAAACGGCAAGAAGAACACGGCAACTGAGTTGGCGGCGCTCCGAGGCCTTCGTATTTAAATACGATTCTCAGGCCGCTTCGCTGCGGCTGCTGCTTCACCTGTTTCACCTGACCACCCACCAAAGTGGCAGCCACAAGTCGTGGCCGCCACGAAGATTCAACCGCTGTCGTCGTTTGTGTGCAAATTGCGTTACAAGAAAAGCGAGAGGGGGGAGGGAGGGGGAAACAGGTGAGAGATTTTGTTCTAATGACGATGGAGCAGCTCAGCTCCTGGTTGTCAGGCTTGTTTGGCTAAATTGCCAACAGGAAGAACTCCCGGGGAAGAGAAGCGCCCGCCGTTTGTGTTTAGCTGGCCGTTCGTCAAGCCGTCTGTCTGTCTGTCTTTCAATTAGCTCACGTTGTGGTTGTTGTCTCTCCTCCCGTTGATGCAAATGAGCTGGCCGCGGGGCAGGTTCGTTTCGGGACCCGCTGACCTGTCACGGCCGCCAATTGACGTGAAATATGCCAATGGCCAAGAGCCCCGGTCTTTTTCGATTTGGCACACCATCCCGAGGTTGGTTGCATATTTTACCGTTATTTGTCGATGGGGTCGGGTCGGCGGCCCCTAACCACCCAGTCTAGGTCAGTGTCTTTCGGGCAATTTGTGTGGGCCGGGCCGGGGGGCGGGGCCGCATTGCTGTTGCTCAATTAAAGGCAATTACCGTGTGGCGGCGGCAGGAAGAGTCTCGCCCGCCGTCACATTTCCGGGGTGGCCGGCCGACGGCCGCGACGCTGGGGAGGATGCGCCGGCCAAACTTCTCTCCTTGGTCGCTTTTAATGGGCGTAATTAGCGAGGCTTGTGGTTGCTCATTTAATAAGCGCGGCAAGTACAGTTACTGCCCATTGTTCTAGTCTTGCGGGGGCAGCGGAAAATATGTCAGACCCTTAGAAGCAAAAGACTTAGAACACGAACTCGCGGCCGCCGCTCGCTTGGTTGGGTTTGATTTACTGACCCCAAAGACTCTGAGCTCTGCGTAGTTCTTTGCAAATTGAGTTATTGTGCTTTATGATCTGATCTGGAAATTAATATGCAAATTTGTTTGTTTTTGTTTTAGGAACGCGGAAGACTTTTCAATGTTTTTCCTGCCCAATTTGAACGGCGGGTGGCCAGTCAATTGGAGCAAATGGCCCCGGGCGCCTGGTCATTGGCCGCGCCTGCCGACAAGTTTGCCTGGCCTGGCCTCCTTGATGCAACAACAACCTGTTTGATTTGACAGGTGTTTGTTGCCATTGAACCACAGACCCGTAAATGAAACTGGAAATTCAATTGATTTTCACTTGGCATTGGCCAAATCCTGACCGCCACCGCAGTCGGTGAAAATGCTTTCGATTTCATTTCAAAATTGCCCACCAGAGCGTTCGGTTCGCCCAGGCTCTCAATCATTTGTCAGCGGATCTCCCGGACAGTTTAAAGAAGCCATGAAGATTGCGCAATTCCTGGCCATTTCCTGGCTGTTTACCCTCACCGCCGCCTCGGACTTTATCATACTCGAGGTGAAGAAGTCGCGCTGCCTGAATCCGCCCAGGACTGCCCGCCGGGTCGAGTCTGTGATCAGCGACTGCCAGGACGAGGTCAAGTCCAAGTTGGTCAATGGTGAGCCATCAAAAACAACTCGAGTGATTTACTGACTGTGTTTTGTCCCCCCCAGAGGCCTACGAGATCCTCCAGGAGCAGGGGATCACCGAGCCGCCGCCTGAAGACGCCTACGAGTTTGTGGAAGACCCCGAGGCCCCCCAGGAGTGGGAGAGTCCTCCGCCAGCCGCGCAGCCCCTTAACAGCAGCCAATACGCCTACCTGGTCTACGACGACCAGCCGCGCAGGCGGATGGCCCGACTGCTGGACAATATCAGGCGGCTGGACCATTTGGGCACCTCGGCGGGTCTGGGCGTCTATCATCCCACTCTGGTGCCGTCGGCGGACAAGCGGATTGCAGGCGTAAGTACGAAGATTTTAATGAAATGCAGACGCCGGCGACGCCGTTGAGATGCGCAATTAAGTTCAATGGCAGTTGGTGGGGGAGGCCGTTGGTCGGTGGCGGCTGGGTGGCAATTAAAACCGCAGCTTGCCCAGAAGTCAGGGTTGCCGAGAGAGACAATTGAAAGAAAAGCGTTGAGTTTTGCGAATTTTCACACCGCGCGGAGCCAGCTGAAAAATTTTATTCGAATCTGAATGAAAAGTGCATTTTATGACGGCGTTTAATACATTTTAGCTGCGCTTTATGCTTCAGCAAATTGAATAGCTGGACGCGGCGGACGAGCGGGAGAATTTCAAGTGGGTTTTGTTTCTGTTGTCGTTGCAGTGCCTGCTGCATTGCATCTATGCGAAGAATAATGCCATCGATAAGCACGGCTGGCCCACTCTGGATGGCCTGGTGGACTTCTATTCGGAGGGAGTCAATGAGCATGGATTTTTTATGGCCACGCTGCGGTCGGTGAATCGTTGCCTGCACGCGGTGACCAAAAAATACCAGGTCGATCGGCAGGAATTGCCGCAGAAAGGCGAAAGCTGTGATCTGGCCTTCGATGTGTTCGATTGCATATCAGATCAGATAACTGGTTATTGTCTAGATCATTATAGCAATTAACTTAAAATATTTAAATTAAATGCACAAATTTTAGTGGAAATAGCGCCACCTAGGCTTGAAATCTTGCAACACTCGCTGGCGAACCGGAGTTGCCCACTTATTGACGCGTCCAATTCGAATTATGCTCGGTCTTTAAAAATTTACAAAAACACTTTACTACTTCACAAGCAGTTGATTTTTTTTATTTTTATAAATATTTAAATGCAGTGCCGTGGACAGTTTTATTTTATTCGGTATAACAGCGCGTGCTAGCAGAGTTGATTTCTCATGTTATCGACAGCAACTCTAAAATCACAACTGGTCAGGGTTGTTGTTTGGCGCAGAGTTTGAAAAAAAACTTTAAATAATTCCTAAAATATACACCCGTTGGTAGCTTTAAGTAATTTGTAAATAAGAAATAACAGAAAATCGCAGTATTCATGCACTTGTCTCGCGCTGGAATTAAAAATTCCAACAGGGTTGTTGGCATGTCGCTGCAGCCCTGCACATTCGCTTCCAACCCTGGTTGCTCGCATACATACATACACTCAGTCCGCAGCGCAGTGAGAACATCTCTACTAGGCTTAAGGTGAATTTTAGTGCATTAATTATAATAAGTGAACAATTTAAACACATCAAAAGTGCAGTTAAGCCCCCAACTTGATTACCGCATCAACCTCCTGACTGTGTCACGTGTGTTAAGTGTACTTTTTCAACGTAATTCCCCACGAGTTTTTTCCCCAAGTGCAAAAGCACCGTACGATTTCGTAATTGGAGCAACGCACACAAGCACGCGGTCGTGTATTAGTGTGCGAGAGTTACAAGAAGAAAAGAAAAGTTTAAATTGGACAATTGCAGTTTGCATTAAAATTTTGGACACTAGGGCAGTACCTGGCCCGCTTATATAATGCAAGTGGTGGGCGTGTGTCCGTGTGTGTGTTCCGCGCCTGTGCGGTAAGCTGCCAATAAAATAGAAAAGTGAAAACGGCCCAGCGACGTCACATGTTTTATACGATAATTAATCTTGAATTTGTGACGCAATTTTCACAGTTAGTTAGGGCGCGTAAGCACCTGCCGCGTGTGCTTTTCCCCTTTAAGAATGCGTTGATAATGATGATTCATCATTAGCGGACTTTATGGCGCTGCCTGGTACAAGTTGCTTGATTTGTTGCTGGGGGCCCGGACATTCCCAAAGCCGGCAACGCAAGCGCGGCCACCGCATGCTTCAATGAACTCACGCGGTTTCGAATGCATCGGTGTGCGTGCGTCGGTGTGTGCAGTGAGAAAGTAAGACGCAAAAATCGAGAGAGAGAGAACGATCAAATGGAGTTGCTGAACAGGCGCTCTCTTCATTTCTCTCTCTCTCGTTGTTGCTCTTGGGGGCTCGTCTCGTCCGCCTGTCAATCAAAAACCAACATGGCGCTCAAAGGGCTGCCAGCTTGTGGGGCCGAGGGGGGAGGGGCATGCAAAACCGGTTTATTGCACTTGAAATTTGATATTCTTAATCGCTTTTTTTTTGCATGCAGGCAATTGAATAACTTGAACTTGAAATCTCTGGTGGAAAAACACCTCATAAATTACGCTAATCGATTGTTGGCTTTATCAATTTAATGGTGAAACTGACACCGCCACCCCCTCCCCCGCCCAGCCGGTTAGATGACCCGTTTGCCTTCATTATTGAAACACTTTTGGTTTCTTTTTACCGCCCCCACCCCCCTCGTCTCGTTCATGGCCTTCGTCTCTTGTTCTCTCTCTTTTGTTTTACGCTTTGCGTCGAGCGAGGGAGGCGGCATAGTTGAAAAAGCGGCCGGTAATTTCTTTTATTTGACCAACGGGACTTTGAGCTTATTGTAAAATTATGAACGAAGTGCCAGGGATGGATAGGAAGTTTCCTGGTTTAGATAAGCGATTATGAGGGCAACTCATCAGCTGGCCAGACCCCTTTTCTTTCCCGAGATCGGATTGTGGCCTTGTCATGTGGTTGCTGTTTTTTTTTTGACTAATAGTCATTCGTTGTTATTTTTTTATCGCGCTTTTTTACCGTTCACCGAAAATGACGCACACAAACAGGCAAAGCGAGCGCAACAACAACAGCCAATTCGATTTCTAAATTCCTCCACACACTCACACAGTCTTCGCTTCGGTCTTTGTCGTTGTGTGTGTGCCGATTTTGGGGGGCACTCGGGCTGCTCTGCTCGCCGTTCGCCGTTCAGTCGACGCGCAGCACTCAAAACGAAACGTTTGCAACGTATCCATCAGATACGAAGTCGGTGCGAGAATATATAATCCGATATATATAGACGGTTGGTTTTCTTCCGAACACACACACACACACACACACGTAGGTATTCTCGCGACTGCAGTTTCCGAATTTCGAGGTTGAGTTTCAAGGCCTTCGGTTAGTCGAATTTTGATGGATTATCTATCGGAATTATTTGGATTTATAAGCATTCAATGGATCGTGTTGGAAAATCTTTAAAATTTTCCGTTTTCCCTTAATTTTCTTCTCGCGCTCTTATGTAATTTGTTTTCGTAACGTTGCCGTTTGTTTGTGCGAAAGAGACGGGCAAATAATTGCAAGAAAGCAAAAAACAACAACGACAATCAAACAAACCCGACCACCAACTAAATTGAATTATCGGCTATCAGTGGTCCCTGGGGGTGGGGAGCTCCCCCTCCAGTGCTAACCAGTTTGGCCCACGAACTTGGCATTTTCGCCTTTCAAGAACTTCAATCAATGGGCCAGGCCAACCGCCCGATAAGAACATGTGACCAAATGGAGGCGTCGGCCTGTGCGTGTTTTTTGCATACAGGAAGGGGCGTGGCCTTGATAAGAAATCCCCGAATTGTGAGACCTTCATTGTCTCTGGATTCGCAGTTACGAAATCTCAGCCAGTCTCGGGATTTCTTATCGTTGTTGTCATCGCGTCTGCCCTGGTGATGGAGGGGGACGCAAAGGTCATTAACTCAGAGAACCCCGTAAACCGGTTTCAACTGCCTTTCGTTTTTTATGACTCTGAATAATTTCTCAACTTAAATTCCCTTTCCACTCGGAAGATAAACTTATATCCCCAAAGATATATGCGGGTATATAAACCCCGAAATTGCCAACTGCGCCACAGGTGCAAAGTTTGAAGGAAAGTCTCGAACCGAAAATATATTTCACCATATCAATCGAAATTGGGAGAATTCGACGGCGGCCGGTGACTGGCGTCAAATCAGCTGCCTGGCTGACGTCACGAGGCAGCGATCACGTGTCTGTTTGCTTTTTGTGGGTCGCCCGTCTAGACGCCAACCGAACGAGTTTGGTTTTTTGGCCATTGACGGGCTCAATTGGCCCGCTTGGCAACAGCCTGGCCTCTGGCTTGGCGAACGGCTTGGCCGTGACGTCGTCGAGGGGATTGTATAACCAGACGGGCGGCTATCTTATCAGGCCGACTGGACTGCAGCAGCCCTGTCGTCTTTATCAAGACACTTGCCCAAACACACACACAGGCTTAGTAGCCTTTTGTTTGTCAACAAAAAAACATCAAGAATTTCAAGTACAACAAAAAAATTAATTGCTCTGTAGCCGTTTAATTAACCGCCTTTCGATTTTATGGCCTTTGCAGTTTGATTTTGTAAGCCCCGCAAAATGCATAGAGCCCACACAGCCTTCAGTTTGGCTTTGTCGCCGATGGCGCATAAAAATTTCGCCACCTGGCTGTTCAACAGCAACGCCAGCCAAAAGGTAAGCCAACCAACCAACCAACCGATTTACAATTTGTAATTGAATCTTTTTCTGTGCTTCTCCAGTTGGCCAAGACCGCCGCCGCGGCCGCTGTGCGCACATACAACTCGGCCGCCGCTGAGCCTTTCGCCAACGGCAGCACGGCCACTTATGTGGAGGAAATGTACAATGCCTGGCTGAGGGATCCGGCCTCTGTGCACACTGTAAACAGACTCATTTAATACCCTACATGTGCGCTTATATTTACCGAATCTTCTCCTGCAGTCCTGGGATGCCTATTTCCGCAGCAACTCGTATGTGAGCCCGCCCAACTTGGCTCCTGTCCAGGCGAATACTCTACCATTGTCAGCTTTTAATTTGGGTGGGGCTGTTGCTGGCGCTGCCCCCGACTCCAAGACCATTGACGATCATCTGGCTGTGCAGGCCATCATCCGCAGCTATCAGGTACGCGATCTGCTGCCCTTGTTATCCTTTGTGTGTCCTGTGTTTGTGTCTATTTCTCTGGCTCTCTTAGTTGATTGCTGCGTTTGGTGGCCGACAAATCCTGGATTTGTTGGCGCTTCCCTTCCTTTTTTTTATACGTTAAGTTGTTTTCTCGGTTGGTTTCCCCCCTTCATTTTGGTTAATTCAAATTTAAGTTTACGTTTACGTTCAATTTAGAAATTGTCCCTCGGCGCCGCTTTTGTTCAATCGCTTTTGAGTTTACTGTAGAAACTCCTCCGCCAGCACCTTCACCTGCCACTGCAATTATCTCAGGAACTCGGGGACTTAAAGAAGACTTAAAGATAAAATAGGAAATGCGTAGGAGTTCACTTAAATCTGCAAATTATAGGGAGGGAACTCAGGGACTTAAAAGACTTCAAGATAAAATAGGAAATGCGTAGGAATTAGGGCTTCTTTCTGGGATACTCAAGTTGTAGGTTTACTTCAATATTTCGGGCTTTGAAGAGCTTCTTTTAGTAGATATTAAATTTAAGCATTCTTGGGTTTTATATTAATACCCAAAGATCTGATAGCTCTTTAAGAAATGTAGTTTGCTTATGGAAGAAACGACTTCCACCTTTCTGAAAGTTTAGGAAGATTAGATTTCATTTATCATTTCCGCATTCCTACCTTATTTACCAAAGTTAAGGTTCCATTTTCTTGGGATCGTTGTCAGCTAAGATCTCCAATTAAGAAAGAGACAACTGGGGAGCTTTCTTGTCCCTTCTAGTCCCTTCCAGTTCGTAAAAGTTCCTTCGCATCTTGTTAGGATCTCAGGGAACCTTATATATTGTTATAGATCTAAAGAGCTAAGATTTAAAGAGACAACTGGAGACTTATTGGGTAATTTTCTTGTCCCCTAAACTCTGCAGCCACTTCCAGTTCCTTAAAAGTTCCTTCGCATGTTGTTAGAATCCCAGGGAACCTCATCCGCACCGCTGTTCAACCGCTGGTAGTTGATGTCCTGTCACTAAACCACCTTTTTTTCGGGGTCTCAAGTTCTATGTGGGCTAAATTTGGGGAACCTGCAATCAGCACTTTGGTATTTTTGTTTCTGGCACTTCATAATCCGCTGCCACGTCCCCCACTCGCACTCTGGAACCCTTGTAGAATCTGCAGTCCCATTTTAAGAAACAAACCAAACTTCATATATAATTTTAATTGTTTACCCCTTTCCCTTACATTTTTCTTTAAACCGAAATACATATAACCGTGTGTACGTACGTGTGTGTGCATATAAACCCGCCTATACATATACCCGAATAGTCCCGTGGTCATTTGGCATCTGATCTGGATCCGCTTGGAATCTTGACCCGCGAGAAAACCGTTTGCAAGGATGGCCTTGCCCGTCGCGCTAACGAAGATGTGCTGAGGCAGCATTCTGGGTTTTTGTTTGGTAAATCTAAAAAAACAAACTACAAAAATCTCTTTCGCTCTCATTACACTCCTTGCACTTTGTCACAAAATTCTGCACTTACCCATATTAATTTTCTACTGCTGAAAAAGAAATTCTAACTTTTTGAAATTCGGAGTTGAGGATGAGGCACGAAAATGACCAGAAATTACGACCGTTTCCCAGATTTTACTTCTTATCCAATACAATTTATATAGAACTTTAGACTTAAGTGTAACTTACTTTGGTGTTTGGTAAATCCCCTAAGATTTTTGGTATATTTTTTCGCACTTTCTACCCATAATTGCACCGTCCCGTAGAATTGATGCTTTCGCTAATCGTCCCCTGCTGGCCACACAGACAATCCAACCAACCGACCAAACCATTAATAGTCCTTGTTGCGATTTGAGTATTTAAAGCTTTTTTTGGCTTTGTTTTGTGTCGTTTGATTTTTGTAATTTATTTTAATTTTTTTAACTGTATATTTTTCTTTTTTTCATTTACTTTTATATAACTGCTTCCTAACCCCAAACTCTGCAATCAAAATATAAAAAACAATTTATCCAAATCGATGTACGCAAATCATAAAAAATACCAAATTCTAAAAAATACCCAAAATTCTCTCTTTTGTGTATTCTGTGTGTGTGTGTGTATTTGTGCCAAATCTCTTTTCACACCAACGAAATTTATGCATAATTTCGATTAAAAAAAATCCAAAAAATACTGACACTCGTTAGATTCGAGGACATAATATTGCCCACCTCGATCCACTCGAAATTAACACACCAGATTTGCCTGGCAACTCCTCGACGAAAACCATTTACGCTAATTTCAGTTTTGGTAAGTAAGTTCTAGATGGAAAGTACCGTTATGTTTCTTGTGTTTTTTATTTAGTATTTTTATTTTTTTATTTTTTTTGTCTTTGGTTTATTTTTACTTTGATGTACGCTGTGATGTAGTGATGTTTTCGTATCTTTCATGCACCAACTTCTCCCCCCAAAAAACACCCACACTCAAAAACAAACTCTGCTAAATTCTCTAAAAGCCACAAGTAAATATGTAAAAACCGTTTACCCCCTCCCCTCTCGTTGTCGTCTCTCGTCTGCATGGTGCAAGTACACAAGGTGCGAGTCACACAAAAAAATACTAAAAAATTACTAAAAAAAATACCAATAAATACCAAATATACCGCCGCCTTGGGTAACTCCACCAGCGTCGTCTGTGTGTTTGTGCGTAGAAAGTTGTGTAGTCTCTGCATGCTCTCTGCTTTAGGTAACGGGTGCTCCAAACCACCCCGAATATCCTTTAAATCCTTCATAGAAATCTGGACAGTGTATGGACGAAAAGAGTTTGCCATTTTGCATGCCGGAGGCGTCACTCGTTTATTGTCATTTCAAGTGCACTTTCCAGTCCGAAAAAAAGAAAATATCCTTGTCTCCTTGCATGAAACAAAAGAACAACAAGAACACTCCGAATTTCAGACAGAAACTAAAACCATTTGCCGCTTTTCCTAACATACGCGCACCTCGGCCGTTTCAATGCTCATGACTAACATAAAAATCCTTTTCATCGTGTGTAACCAGGCGAGCAGGACATGGAAAGGCAGTTCAAATTGCCCAGCACCACCTTCATTGGCGGCGATGAGGCCTCTCTGCCCCTTAAGTAAGTTAAGAGCATTAAATTTTAACCCCAGGGAGATTAAAAGTTCTTTGTTTTTTAAGGGAAATCCTGAACCGCCTGGAGAACGTGTACTGCAACAAGATCGGAGTGGAGTTCATGTTCATCAATTCGCTGGAGCAGTGCAACTGGATCCGCAAGCGTTTCGAGACTCCTGGAGTGCTGAACTTCTCGCCCGAGGAGAAGCGCTTGATCTTGGCCCGTCTCACGCGTGCTGTGGGCTTCGAGGCCTTCTTGGCCAAGAAGTACTCGTCCGAGAAGCGTTTCGGCCTCGAGGGCTGCGAGATTATGATCCCCGCTTTGAAGGAGATCATCGACGTGTCCACCGAACTCGGCGTGGAGTCCGTCATCATGGGCATGCCCCATCGCGGCCGCCTCAACACCCTGGCCAACGTCTGCCGCAAGCCCTTGAACCAGATCTTCACCCAGTTCGCTGGCCTGGAGGCCGCTGATGATGTAAGCCATCCAAATTATTACGAATCCTTCTTGAGTCTCATTGTTTGTGTTTCTGGCAGGGCTCCGGCGATGTGAAGTACCATTTGGGCACCTACATTGAGCGCCTGAACCGCGTGACCAACAAGAACATCCGCCTGGCTGTGGTGGCCAATCCTTCCCATCTGGAAGCCGTGGACCCCGTGGTCCAGGGCAAGACCCGCGCCGAGCAGTTCTACCGCGGCGACCAGGAGGGCAAGAAGGTCATGTCCATTCTGATCCACGGCGATGCCGCCTTCTGCGGCCAAGGTGTCGTCTACGAGACAATGCATCTGTCGGATCTGCCCGACTACACCACCCACGGCACCATCCATGTGGTGGCCAACAACCAGATTGGCTTCACCACCGACCCGCGCTTCTCGCGCTCTTCGCCCTACTGCACGGACGTGGCCCGTGTGGTGAATGCCCCCATTTTCCATGTGAATGCCGACGATCCCGAGGCTGTGATGCATGTGTGCAAGGTGGCCGCCGAGTGGCGCGCCACTTTCCATAAGGACTGTGTAATTGATTTGGTGGGCTACCGGCGCAATGGACACAACGAGATTGACGAGCCGATGTTCACCCAACCGCTGATGTACCAGAAGATCAGGAAGCACAAGAACTGCTTGGATTTGTATGCCGATAAGCTGATTGCCGAGGGCACTGTGACCGGCGAGGAGGTCAAGTCTGTGGCCGCCAAGTACGAGAATATTTGCGAGGAGGCTTTTGCCTTGGCCAAGACCGAGACTCATGTCAAGTACAAGGACTGGCTGGACTCGCCCTGGTCTGGTTTCTTCGAGGGCAAGGACCCCCTGAAGGTGGCCCCCACCGGCATCAAGGAGGAGACTTTGATTCACATTGGCAATCGTTTCTCGGCTCCGCCGCCAAACGCCGCCGAATTCGTTATCCACAAGTGAGTAGCAGGCGAAGACGCTAGCCTTTTCGGCAGGACTAATTTCCTTTGTTTTAGGGGCTTGATGCGCGTCTTGGCCGCCCGCAAGGCCATGGTCGACGAGAAGGTGGCCGACTGGGCCTTGGGCGAGGCCATGGCCTTTGGCTCTTTGCTGAAGGAAGGCATCCACGTGCGTCTCTCCGGCCAGGACGTGGAGCGAGGCACTTTCTCGCACCGTCATCACGTCCTCCACCACCAGCTGGTTGACAAGGCCACCTACAACTCCTTGCAGCACATGTACCCCGACCAGGCCCCCTACTCGGTGTCCAACAGCTCGCTCTCCGAGTACGCTGTCCTGGGCTTCGAGCACGGCTACTCGATGACCAACCCCAATGCTCTGGTGCTCTGGGAGGCCCAGTTCGGTGATTTCAGCAACACCGCCCAGTCGATCATCGATCAGTTTATCTCCAGCGGCCAGTCGAAGTGGGTGCGCCAGTCGGGCTTGGTTATGCTGCTGCCCCACGGCATGGAGGGCATGGGCCCCGAGCATTCGTCTTGCCGCGTGGAGCGCTTCTTGCAAATGTCCTCGGACGATCCCGATTACTTCCCCCCGGAGTCCGATGAGTTCGGAGTCCGGCAGCTGCATGACATCAACTGGATTGTGGCGAACTGCACAACGCCCGCCAACTATTACCACATTCTGCGCCGCCAGATTGCCTTGCCCTTCCGCAAGCCCCTGATCCTGTGCACGCCCAAGTCGCTGCTGCGCCACCCCGAGGCCAAGAGCCCCTTCAGCGAGATGAGCGAGGGCAGCGAGTTCCAGCGCATCATACCCGACAACGGCCCGGCTGGCCAGAACCCCAACAGCGTGAAGAAGGTGGTCTTCTGCACAGGACGCGTCTACTACGACCTCACCAAGGCCCGCACCGAGAAGCAGCTGGAGAGCGACATTGCCATCGTGCGAGTGGAGCAGGCAAGCCAACAGAATATTTAATCCTTTTAAGAAGGTTTTATTTATATAGTTTCTTTTGGTTTAGGTCTCGCCCTTCCCCTTCGACTTGGTCAAGGAGCAGGCGAATTTGTACAAGAACGCTGAGCTGGTGTGGGCCCAGGAGGAGCACAAGAACCAGGGCTGCTGGACTTATGTGCAGCCCCGCTTCCTCACCGCCCTCAACCACAGCCGGGATGTCAGGTAGGTGGCCCCCCGTAGAGCTATAGAAATTCCACAGTCTTAGGGACTTCGTTGCACCTCCGCGAGGAGTAAGTCGCTTCAGGCACAAAGGAACTTTCTCTCACTCTGGCACCTTTTTGGTTCTTCTAAATTTTGTTTAAGATTCTTTCAGTCTCTTGAGTTCTCTTCTTCACTTCTATCTCTGCCTTAATTCATTACGCATTTTAATTAACTTACTTCACTTTTCATTGCTCTGCACTTTTACCAGTTAAATTTTACTCTCTTTTTCTGATTATCCTGTACAGTTTATAACCCTAAAGGCGGTTAGATCTACCCGCCTGTCCTTGTTAGTTTAGACTTAGATTTTGGTAGCGGCCCTTTGGAGAAACCCACACGAAACACACGTCCCCATAAAACTTCACAGATCCTTGAGATTCCTTGAAATTTCTGCCATCCACCGAATTGGTTTTTTGAGTCCTGCAATTAATCCACATTTTCATTCCTTAATTTTGCATGGCTTCTTTTTATGAGATTTGATTTTCTTTGATTGTCGTATATTTTTGATTCCTTAACCGAAAGATTTAATTTGTTACCAGAGAAGAAATCGTTATCCTTTTAAATCCTCCAATCCTTTTGAGCATTTTTATATCGATCACTCAATTGGCGAAAGTTTTGTACAAAAAATGTTTATATAAAATCGAAAAACCATCACAAAATCCAGAAAATACCATATCCTTTCTCTCTCTTCTTCTTCTCTCTTTGTGTTATGTGTTATTGTTGCAGCCAAAGCGATGAACAATCCTCCTCAACCACGAAAACTACTAATACTAATACAGAATCCGACAGTGATTCCGATTCTAACGACAAACAATCGAAACCCTGGCTAAGTCGCATGTTCTCTTCCAATAAAAGCGAATCCTCGTCCTCCCCAAGCGGCGAAGGCGGCGCTGATTTTAATGCCGCCAAGCATTTCGATTTAAAGAATCTGCGCCACGATTTCAATAGACCCGTGGGCATTATGGCCGCCCCTGGTGTGCGCAAATCTAAAACCGGACGCAAAATTAGGTGAGAAGGGACCACAAAAAACGCAACCAAACTCGCGCTCTACTATCCGAATTCTACTATCTTAACTCTCTCTCTCTCGCGATTGAGCAAACTATTAACCCCTTAACTGTCTTAAAAGCAGCGCCAATTTAACCCCTTAACATTTTACTTTCATCTAACTTTCTTTCCCTCTCAAACTATCTGGGGGTAGTCTAATAATTTTGTCTGTTTTGAATTTGAATCTTGGCCTGACTTTTCCCCTCCCCCGCCACTTCCTTCCTTAACCGATCTAACCCATAATCCTCTATATTTTTTATAAGTTTGTTGTTGTTTGTCCCAAGCACGCGTTTTGGTTTTTTTGTTTTGTTTTGTTTTCTTTTTGCATCACCAGCGACATCCAAAAAGCCAACGTTTAATATCCCAAACGATCCTACAGTCTACACAGAATCAAAGCTAGGATTCCGTAGAACACAGATCACAATCAGAGCACTGCAAATGCTTGAGGATTTCGTGGGAGCACTTGAGTTTAAAGAGCGCCATGTTCATTCTCCAATTGGCTACGAGTTGTGGGGGAAGATCTTTCAAATTGAAGAATCATTATCCAAGGGACAAAATAAGTTCGTTTTGTGTGTTGTTTCTTATGGTTTTTGGGTTTCGCTGCACCGATTTATGATTTCTTTATTTGCGCTTTGACCTTCCATCTGATCTCATCCGATAGTTTGGCTCAGTAACTCGGCCTCATTTAGTGCACGTTGTCTAACCGAAAACGAATGTTGTGTGTGTGATTTACTCACGGCCGTCGGGTTTATAGAAGTTAAGGAAACTAATCTTTGGTTCTTGATCTCTTAGCTATGTTGGCCGAGCTTGTGGAGCGTCGACGGCTACCGGATCGAAGGCCCAGCACATCCGGGAGTTGAACGCGCTGCTCAATGATGCGATTTCCACCTAAAGGAATCTTTAAAAATGAATATTCTTCATCAAGGACGGTAAAGTTGGATAAACTACGATTTATATTTTGTATGCAGATCATTTGATACGATCTTTTTTCTGACGAAATTGTTAAGTGAATAAGAAATGTTGAAAGATTAGTTTAGTGAAATTTTTGAACTACAATTCTCCCACAAACAACAATTTCAAAGTGCAACTCTAGAAAAAAAAACAGATAAAGAAATCTTTAAGTTTATTTCACTTTTATGTTTAATTAATTTATTTTATTGTATTATAAATAACAAATATCTCAATCATTAAAATGCGTACACCCTAGCAAGAGCCAGACTAGAGATTCTTGATCTCTCAAGGATCATCAGGGACTACGAGTTTGGCAAGAAGGATTGTATTACTCCTTTCAATTTTACTTGTTTTAAATAAAGCAAAAATATCAAAAACCACAACCAACACAACAAACCAACAAACACTTAAATGCTTTAAGTATTTTTCTATATGGATATATAAATTATGATCTGAGAAATTTTGTGGCCAAAATTGAATTTTATTTGTGTCCCAAAAAAACAAAAATATTTCTAGTGCCTAAGTAAGAATCACATTTGCAAAGATATTTATATAGATCGGTAAACCTAGTGTTATAAAAAAAAACCATGCACCTTTTCTCGCACCAATATCTGATATTGAACGTAGAGTGATAATGGAACCTAATCTTTCTCAAGAAACAAACAAAACTATTTTATAACAGAGACCAGTAATGAAGAAAGAGACACAGAAAGAGAGAGAGAGAGAGAGTATGTGTGTGTGTAGAATTTTACTCTATGAAAAATTTTGATCTATGAAAAATCACAACTTTGCACTCCCTAAAAGTTCTAGAAAGGGGCGGCCGGTAGGCTAACCTATGTAACTGTAAAAAGAGGCATGAAAAATAAAGAAAGTTTAAAGACCCCAAGGGGTGAGTGTTTTTGTTTTTTTATTTTCTATAGCATACTTTTTGGTGGTGGTGGGAAACTAAAACCAAATAGACTTTAAGGCTAATTTAATTAATCAGAAAAATTGAAAAGGTTTCAAGAATCCCTAAGAGCAAAATTTCTTGTCTACGCTTCCCAAAAGATATTGAAAAGGTTTCAAGAATCCCTAAGAGAAATTTCTTGTCTACGCTTCCCAAAAGATATTTAAAAGGTTTCAAGAATCCCTATGAAATAAATTTCTTGTCTACGCTTCCCAAAAGCTATTGAAAAGGTTTCAAGAATCCCTATGAGATAAATTTCTTGTCTACGCTTCCAAAAAGATATTGAAAAGGTTTCAAGAATCCCTATGAGAGAAATTTCTTGTCTACGCTTCCCAAAAATAATTGAAAAGGTTTCAAGAATCCCTATGAGATAAATTTCTTGTCTACGCTTCCCAAAAGGCTTACAAATTTTACTGGCCAAGTTCCTGCAGCTAAACCGGCCCGACTACCCTCTTCTAATTGCTGGATTTCGCCTGGTAACTATTTGGCTTTTCAATTTCCATTGACTTTCACATGCTGACCATGAACACTTCTAGCAATTTAGCTGCCCGGCGCTTCCTGTTCCCCAGTCAGCCAAAATTGGCCGGCGTTTGCTCAGGTGGACGGGGCATCTTCGGTCCGAGCCAGTCCAGTCCATCGATTTACTTTCTAATGGCCGCGTGATGGCGACTGGGCCATCAGCTGGCTGGCCCGCCAGACGACGCCCAAGGGGAAAGAAAGGTAGTCGATTTGCGGCCGAGCGTGTTTTGAATTCTTGATTAGCAGCCGGCCGCCTGTTGATCCAACTCGTTGGCGGGCATCTCTTCGAATCGGGGTCAGTTGACTCAGAGCGGTCGGTAAGGCACACGCCGCCCTGTGGAAAGAACTTGCCAAATTAAAAAAGCTCTGCGGCTCCGATAACTTTCGATAGTCGGTGAAGTCGGCGGTGGCTGTTGGCGTCGCCGCCGCCGGCGTCGGGCGATCTTTGCGGCTCATCGGCTTTTGTTTTTTTATGTACTTCTCAGTCGCCAGCGGTACGCGAACGCGATCGTAAGAAACTAAAAGGCAATAAACGAACTTCTCCAACGCCGCGTGTGCGAAAATCGATCGGCGCCGAGCGCTGCAATTAAATAAAATAAAGTGAAAAAAAGGCTGGAAAAAAAAGTAAAAGTGCACAAGTTGCCGCAAAATGTGGCAGACGCCGGTTGCCCCGCCTGTCGCTCAATGAAAGTCTATCGAAAATCGTTGTCGTTGTCGTTGTCGCCGGTCAGCTGTTCGCGTGGCCATTTGCCTATGAAAAGACAACGGTACTTGGCCTGGCCGCTTTGTTAATTTTATTTGTGAATTTATTATTATTTTTTTTTTGTGTTCGCTTCGCTGTTCGTTGCGTAACCGCGGCGTGAAATGAGGTGAATAGGAAAAGGAAAATCAATTTTCCATAATTTCTATTGCGCTGCTTGGATTTGCATCCGCCGGAATCGATAAGCGCTGCCCCGCCCGCCTGCTTCGAAATGTAAGTCGCTTTTATTTTCTTTGTATTTGCTCTCGTTCATTTCTTTTTGTGGGCGGTGATAAGCCTTATCGCCTTTCATATTTCCCGGAAATCGTACCTATAAACTCTTTATATCAAACCAGCCTGTCGTCCCTTAGCCGAGCCCATTATCTCGCTATTTCCATGATTCATGCTGGGGAATCTCGCCAGAAAAAGCATCACCAAGGCTCTTCCCTCCTTATCAAAGGGGCGTGGGTCCAGTTTCTGGGTTGTTTACTTATCGAGTCAAGTTGGCAAACTCCTCCGCTGTTCTCGGGGGTCGGGGGTGTTTACAGCCTCGCCGAAAGTCGCTAGAAAGCTGTAAAAACAAACAGAGGTAGGGCCGAAAATTGGAAAGTCTGTCGTTCGGTACTAAAATTAAAGCTAACTGAGAGGAGAGCAAAGGGGCGGGGGAAGGTGCAGCTGTTGGGATTTTAATTAGAATTCTTTCACAGAAGATTTCGCCTAACAAAAACGGAACGTTCTCGGAAACGTAGTTGATGGGGAACGAGGCTGTTTTCATGGAGGTTTGTTCTGGTCTCGGGATCGCAATCTCCACAGTCTGTTTCTCACAATCTTGGAGGGGATATGGAAAGTTGGGGGAACCCCAAAACTCGGAAGAACCCTAAAACTGTTTTCTAAATT
>JBAMCP010001135.1:0-27425 GCA_037075105.1 Lissocephala sabroskyi | reverse complement strand
TTTCTTAAACGTTCGGAAAATTCTGTCCGTCTGTGGGTTCTTGCCGTTCAACTGCCTGTTCGTTTGTCTGTGGACTTCATCTTGTTCCCCTTTAGGCTTTCTGGCCAACTGAATTCCTCAACGTATGTCTGTCTGCTTGTCGGACTCTACTCTCTGTCTCTTCGTTGAACCGCCTACTTCTTCCGTTCGTGTCACTGTCTGTCCGTCTGTCTGTCTATTTTTCGCCATCCCCGCCCCTTGAAGTGCCCTTCCAGCTCGCCTGTCTGACCACTTTGTCATTTCTGCCTGTCTGTCCAAGTGTCCGTTCGTCTTGCCTACTCTCCCTCTCTCCCTCTCACGAACTCCGATCTCCCGACGTTGGCGATATCTGAGCGAAACTTTCTCAAAAGCTTGAAAGCCTAAAGCTCAGGTCAGTGGGCCCCGAAATTGTATATAAGTGTGGCAGATCCAGGCCTCCGGCAGTTGCTCGCGACCGGGAAGTGCAAATCATGATGTTTTTTTTTAAATGTAACAATAATGTGTGTGTGTCTGTGAAATATTAAATTAACTTATTAAAACGGGCAAACGCGAGATTTCTAATAGAGCAGAACTAAACAAAATGGATTACAAGGAACACGAAAACAGGAAAGCCAACGGTAAGTGATATCAAATAAGTTCCTATATGAGGAGAAAGCGAAATAAGAAAATAAAATTTATAAATAATAATTAAAATGTTTAAATTCTATAATCTATCCCATCTCCTAATCTATATAAAAGTAATTATATTTCAATTTTCTCTTTAACATTTTCGATCCAAAAACTACGAGGTTTGTTTATTAAATTATGAGACTGAACCCACAAAACCCGTATATCTAAAATTTATTTTCCAACTCTGCCATCTCCATCAAAGTAGTCCCCAATAATCCCAGCGCATTTTCCTATTCGTAACATTTCTGAAACTCTTTCAGTGGGATGTCCCCCAGTATCTTCGTCACGGCGCCTTGGATCTCAAAATGGGTTCCTTTCACCCCCGATTTTATTTCGTATATAGCAGAATATTCCACATAAACCCTGGTAAGTATAGTCCTCTTAGGGTATGAGACAGTCGGGTAGGCTTGACTTTTAATTTGATTGTTGTTCTGTGGAATTTCGTTTGCGGATTCTGTGAACTTTATTTTTGAAATTCTGGAAATACAAAAATTCGCTCTCCCTGGGGAATCCAAGTTAAATGGAAGTGAGATACGATACCCTTCTAGAAAAGAAGTCAAAGCTATTCCTCTCTTTTTTTTCCTTTATTTACATTTGCTTTCCTTGTTGTCTCACATAATGGAAAGCAGCTGGCAACGTCCCTGGGGCCAACGGGCAGAAGTTACCTTGTTCTTCGTTATTCTGTGGAACTTTGCTGCCCCCCTTAGGATTGTTATGGGGAAAATCGTTTATTATCTGTTGGTTGCAAAACGAATCGGACGAATCAATCGAAAGCTGCTAATTAATAAACTTGCAGACAATAATTGGAAAGCAAGAACGGCTGCCAATTAATCTCAATTCTGGATTTGCTAGGCAGGTTGCCGTTTTTACCGGTCGCCTGCAGTTGACAATTTACATTGATTTCAATAAATTTCAATTAGACAGGCCGACGAAAGCGACACGAGCCGCTCTCAGGGGAGTCCGAGGCCGGTCCCCAAAGCCTCCACGGATTACAATAGACACGTTTCAGTTTTGGAATCCGTAGAGTTTTGGGGAAATCCAGTGTATCAACAGGACCAAGGAGCCCAATGAATTCGGGGCCGCAATTGCGTTGTTTTTCGCTGAATTTAATTAATTCACACGCATATGAAAGTCAGACGAAAACAAACACAAATCCATTTTGCAGGACCGCCAACAGCTGCGTGGGAAAGACGCCGCCGCCGTCGTCCTCAAGAAACTGGAACGTCTTATACTCTTCTCTTTATAGCGGTTAAAAGATGCTCGAATTTCCGTTTGGGTGCGATTAAAGTATCTTTGTGGTTGCCTTAGCCGCGTTGATCGATGGCAGGGAAAGTCAACTGAACGCAAACAAAACACAAACTGGAATTTCACTGTCCCTTTGGCGGGGTCCATGGGGTCCATGGTCAAGGTTAAGCCATTTGATTGTACTGCCATTGCAATTGTACTGTGCGCTATTTTTAGCCAGCCACTCACAGCAGAATCTGCAGCTAATCTAAGGATGTCTGCTTGCCTTGGTCTCGTCCAGTTCGCCCTTTTTTTGGGGGTGTTGGTGTTGTTGTTCTTCAGTTTGCTGTGTTTGTCTTGGTGGGGCTACAGTTCGCTGTTTTCTTGCGTATTTTCGTTTTTTTGGGTCCTGCCTTGGCCCGACAAGGGCAAGTGAACAGCAGCGAGTACAGGACCATAAAGCAAACACTTTTAGTTTGTTGAACTTCGCGGATGTGGGATGCTTGACTTGGCTTCTTGACTGCTCGGGCCGGGCTGGGCCGAGTCGACATAATTTGTTGTCAAAAATGGCTGGCCGTTGTTGGCTGGGCTGCTGACAGAGCCTGACATATTTTATGCTGCGGGGAGTGGCTGCCATCTGCTTGGCATTTGATTTTTAATTTGGCATTTGAAAATTTTTAGTTAAAAAACTTAAGAGGTTGCCGGTCGGCGGCCAATGACCGCGTTTGGTTCAATGCTGCCCGCCAGCTGGAAATGCCAACGAGTCACGCAGCCATCAACTTGGCCCTCCGATTTGCCCATTGTTTGGTTTTCCTTGGCTGGTCAGCTGCCATCGCTGGGTGCCTTGGTTGCGTTGCATATTTCACAGTTCGCTTGAATTCTCCAATTTAATAAATCATAAATTTTCATTAACAAGCAATGAGAAAACCTTTCGGAATTCTCACTTTATTTGTCTAATTAAAAAGCCCGCCCGCAAAAGTATGCTATGTATTTTGAGCCCCATCGCCAAGAAGCCCGTCAAGTCGGCGAACCCGAAGCCGCACTCCCTCACCTGCTGCTGGGTCCCCGGCTGCAGGCCAGCCAATGTGTTGATTGTGGGTAAAAAAAGGACCATCAATTTCAGGCTGCGGCTAAGCCAAAACTCCAACCAACTCGTCAATGCATCCTTACACCCACACAGTTAGCCACCCGCACACAGACACACCCACGACATTGGCCGTTCCGCACAGAATTGTAGCATTTACGCAGAGAAAATATTTATATGGCATACACATGCCGTGGGCAAGCAGCGCAGCTCGCCTGGGCGGCCTGACCTGACCTCGTGACAATGACAACAAAAGAATCAATTGGGTTCATCGAAACTATCTGAGGGCGGCCCGACCCCCCTGGGCATATTTCGCCCCGCGGCAACAACAACAAAAATGTTACCGAAAAAAAAAAACAATCAAACAATCATCAATAAACGAAAGCCAAAAAAATAGGTGCAGATGTCAGAGAAGCGTAGAAATGAACGATGGCCGGCAGGACTTTAATTGTTAAGCCCTGAAAATCCATGCGGAATATTAAACTAGTTTAGTTGAGGTTTTGGTTGCTAGAATTTTAATTGCCAGCTGGAAGTGGTGAAGGGTCTTCGCCACGGTCCATTGGCCAATTTCCAGCCCATGCATTTTTAATGGTCGAGCACAAAGTTCAAAATGCTGCAGCCGAGCTGAGCCGACCGAGAACGCAAATAAGAAGAAGAAGTTTATGGTTATGCAAATAGAATTTATGGGCAAATCCGAATACATTCGAAGTTGCTTTTAAAATCAGTGAAGCGAACAATCCGTGCTCCGGGCGTACATAAAACTGCGTTTAGACTCGCATGCGTGGGCCGTGTTTGCTGATATTGGTGCGCTTAATGTTTTAATCCTGGCCGGGACATAAAACTGTTGTGTAGTGGCATTTAAGTTTGGGTTAAGTGAAAGTTTGTGGCCCATAAAACAAGCAGATGAGCCACAGTCGGCCAGGACAAATCGTCCTCGATGTGTTGGCCAAATTAAACTCAATTCAGCGTCGATGCAAACTGTAAAGCTGCCGCGGGCGGGGCCAGAAGTCTGTGCTGTTAAATTTGATGTCTAGACCGCAATGGGAATTTTATGGCTTTGATAAATTTGTTTATTAGCTTGGACTATGATTGACTGGCTGGCTGACACGCTGGCTGGATGCCCTCTTATCGCAGAGTGATTGTGGCGGAGACGCAGGCTCTGATAATCCTGTCAATCAATGCGTGTCAATCGGCCGTTCAGTTGCGAGCAACAATCAGGTGATTGGCCTTTTGTTTTTTTCCAGGAATCCACTCGATTTGCAACATCAACGACCAGCGAACACTCTTCACAAATTGCTGAGAACTTGCCAAGTTCAATCAACTCACAGCCGCCACTCAATCGTTGGCCACAAATCGAGACGACGCGTCGATTCATCACTTTCAAATTTTCTTTGAATTTCTCAACTGGGCGGGCCAGTGAAGTCTGACAAGGTTACAAAAATTGCACAAGTACGCCTTCAATCTCCCCCAAAGACCTGCAAGTGCCACTCAGCCGATGCAAATTGAAATGCCCGACTCACAGCCGGAAGTCCTTTGCTCGACAAAAGGCAAGAGCTGGCAGCAGCTGACAAGCGTCGACGCCACCCACAAGCTCCACCATCAGGCAAACAAAAGTGCCTTGGCCTTTAGAAAAGTGCGCTTCCCACCTGGAAAACAGAAACCCACGTCCTCCTCATGTGAAAGGAGGAGAGAAAAGGCAATTTTGCAGTTTAATTTGACTATTTTATTTGGTTTATTTTGCATCGCTTCGGTTCGCAGTTTAGCAGGCAATTTACGGCTAAGCTTAAGTTACCCAAAAAGTCCGCTTAATGGCGATGAATTGCCCGGCGCCTGACAAACTGTGTCAGTCACTTTGTCGGCTCATTAGCCCAACTCGATGGCCGCATAAATCGTCTGCCGCCGCCTCTCAACGGGCTGGGCTGCCAGTTGGGCGAGGGATTTTTATGGGCCATTTTACAGGCGGCATTGCCGGAATTTGCATACCAATCTCCTGCAGCCTTCGTGGCCTTGTCGACCACTTTCACCTCGGCCCCTAATCCGTTCGCCACGCGCTTCCTTCGCTCGCATTCTAACTAGGATTCAAAGAACATCTAACTAAGTAAGCAATAAAGTTTCCTCCACCGCTGCATTCGCGGATTTGCTGCACTTTCCAATCAGCAACTAATCCTTCACCGATCCGTATCGGTTTATCCTTATCACAGTGATTTTGGTGTGCCACAGGCCGCCCCTACCGACGGCACAGTTGCCTGGCTACTGGCCCCTCCCAACAGTTTGCCGTTGTTGTTGACACTCTGAGTGGATTTGGCTCTGTCGTGTTTCTGGCGTGTCTTCCGCCAGGGCAGCTTGCGTGTGCCTGCCATCGAGCTCCCCGCCGAGCATTCGCACATCACATCCGGCTCCATGAGTTCGACATGCGTGTGTCCATTGCCGCCGCCGCCGGCCTGGGAGGAGGCCTGCTCCTCGCGTCGGCTTATGACGCGTGACAGCTTGAGCCGCTTGCCGGCGGCAGGCGTGGATGGCAGGCTGCTGACCGTGGTCAGATGGCCGGCTGGCGTTTCCAGGGCGCCCTCGATGCCAGAGCCGCTGCCCTTGGCCAGCAGCAGGGCCCGCTTGGCCCGATACGAGGCGGGCGAGTGGCGGCCCACATCGATTTCCGTCTCGAGTAGGGAGTTGGCATCCCCCAGCGAGGACAGCTGAGAGATTTGTGCCTGCAGCAAGCGATGTGGCACTCCGGGATGGCCGCTGTACAAGTCGTGTTTGTGCAAGGACAGGCAGCGATTGCGTTGAATCGCCGAGGCCCTGCAACCGCCGCCGCCACCGGCCGCGCTTGAAGTGCTGCCCACGCCCGCCCCACAGCTGCTGTTGATCGTTGTGGTCGTGGTGGTGGTCCGTATACTGTCCTGCAGCGAGAACTGGTGGCTGGCATCGCGGCAGCGGAATTGAACCACCCGATAAGAGCCGTACGGCTCGAGGGCATTGTTATTGACGCTGTGGTGGGCCTGCAGCCGCATCGAGCCATTCTGCCGGAGCAGGGCGCTGTAGTTGTGCTGGTGATGGCTTTGGTGGCTGCTGCCGGCCAGCCCAAACTGCCGGGTCAGGGTGATCTGAAACGAGCGGGGCATGGAGGAAACGGCTCGGCTTGGGGTCAACTCACCTTGAAGGCCTCGCGGAACTTGTGGCTCATTATGTTATACAAGAGCGGATTGATGCACGTGGAGAGGAAATAGAGGACGCCGGATGTGTAATCAAGTATACGGAAGTAGTCATGGAAGGCCTCCCGGTTTATGCCGAAATCAATCAGCGTCTGGCCGTAGACGGCCATCAGCCGTTGCGCGTGGAAGGGGGCCCAGCACAGGAAGAAGGCAACGGCTACAGCTACTGCAAGAAGAGAAGTCAATGGTAGAGACACCAGACGCGTAATCAAATTGTTTAATAGGTAGGTAAATGTAATGGTGACGCCCAGACAGCCGCCGGCTGAGGCAGCCGCCGTCACACATGGCGGCTGCTTAACAACTCGCAAAGTCATCAAAGGGACTGGAAGTTGGAGTATAAAACCGGGAGGGCGGGTGTGTAAGGATGAAAGGCAAATGTTGTGAGTGAATTTTTCAATTTTGCGGCAAGGAAAAAGTTTTTATGGGCCGCCCTCGGCTGACTTAAGAGTTTGCCGGCGGCTGGGGTAGGTTGATTGTTGCCAACCCGTGTGGAGGTTCTTATCAATCCAGCCCCGCTGAGGGGGCTCCACTCACCTACCCAGCATTCTGATGACACGCCCCTGGGCGTTGAGGCCGCGGTGGGCGTCGTAGGTGCGCCGCGGCAGCGACTGCAGCAGGCGGCTCCTTTTCAGCTTCACTCCAATCAAAACGTACAGCACGCAAATGGCCGTCATCGGGCCGCCGAAGAATATGAACCCCGAAATGGCAAACATATGGGCGAAAAAGTCGTTCTCCATCTGCCGAAGAAACCAAACTAAAAAGCAAACTCAAATTGACTGGCTGGCCGGCCACTCACCGTGCAGGAGCGATTCTTGCCCTGCGACTCGACCGAGAACTGCATGGCCTGCGGCAGGGCAAGCAGAAAGGCCGTCAGCCAAATGGCGAATATGAATTTGATGGCCCGGGACAACTTGGACATGGTGTGTTGCCTGCAAGCAGAAATCAAGCCCCTTCGTTTATCTTATCGGCCCGAGCCCGCCGTACTCACCGGAAGGGATGGCAGATGGCAATGTAGCGCTCCACGGTGAAGGCCGTGATGGTCAGGACGGTGGCATTGGCTGCCATCTCGGAGAACACGCTGCCCATGATGCAGACCACGTCGGTGAAGGGGTACGAGTCGGGATACCACAGATTGTACAGCTCCTGCGGAATGCCTGCAAGACAGACTCTGAGAACCGCCGACCTCCAAATCTCGCTGACTCGCAGCTCACCTGAGACCAGCAGAATCAAGTCGGAGACCGCCAGATTGAACAGATAGAAGTTCGTGGCCGTGTGCATGAAGTTGTTGCGGGAGATCACAATGCAGGTGATCAGATTGCCCAGCACGCCGGCCACCAGGATCAGCACATAGCAGACGGTCAGGGTGATGCGTAGGCCCAGGGAAGGCTCGTCAGAGGACTCGACATCGGCATCGGCCAGGGCCGGCATGGTGCCGTTAACTGCGGTCGTCAGCATGTTGGTGAGGTTTTTCGTTGAGATGTTCAACATTTGGGCGGCATATGCCAGGAATTTGTCTCTGTGCAGCCAGTAGGAGAATTCGGCGGGGAAGGAGGCGGGCATGGGGGGCGTTGACGACATGATTGATTGATTGAGATCATCATCGTCTTTGTCGCTAACATTGCCGCCCTCCAACATCTTCGGCCCTGTCGTTGGCTCCCTCTCCCTGTGAATGTCCTTTAATCGTTGGTGTGACCTGCCGCCCACTCGGGCTTTCTGGTTATCGAATGTTATTAATTTATTCTGTCGCCAGTGGGATGCTTGGCTTTGGACTTTTCATAGCTCTGGGGTTCTGGGCTCGTGCACATGGTTGATAAGCAGGCGGCCCGGCCAGACAGACAGGGCAGGGGCCTTGGAAGACGATGTGCGCCTAAAATTGTTCACTCGACTGTAAAGCAAACAACATTGAAAGTCATTAGACTACCAGTAAGCCCCAGTAAAAAAAAAAGACCAACACATCACTTTAAATTGCATCAACGGCGAAGGTCTACAAAAAATTGCCTCCTTCGAGATCCTAGGCGACAGGTGGCTGCCTAAATTATAGACCCAGGCCCCGGGGCCATTGTCCGCCAGCCAGCGACACTGACAATGACACTGGCTCTTCGTAATCTTCTCGTTTGAGATGAAAAATGTGGGGGGGATTCGGGTTGTTTTGGAGCTCAGGCGAAAAATTGATTGGCCTCTTCAACGTGTCATTTGCTCTATTAATAGGCAGCCTCCTGCCACGCCCCGGAAGTCCTTCGGTCCCTTGCCTAGGTAAGTAAGTTTCTGACACATTTTTATTACCATTTGATTGCCGGCCAAAGTTTTTCCATTTCTCCCGGACACACTTGGCTGGGTCTTAATATTGATACAAATGATTTTATGTACCCCGAACTTCGGGCTAACTTCGGCGTAGGCGTACGTGTCTGAGAGTGGGCGTGGCCGCCTGTCAAAGGCTGGATTACCTGGCCGAGACCGGAACGGAATCTTAAGCGGCTTTAAGCTCGTCCGACCCCAGAAAGGAGAGGGACTCGCGGCTGTTAAACTTTTAACTTTTCACACTTGATTTATATCATATTTCCGGGAAGGACTGAAGTTCGTCTTCTTAAACTTGACAGGACTTGCGAACCTTTGGTGGCGGCTGCGGTGGATCTCCTATGGTTGACGCTAATTGGAAAAATAATTGAGTTGGTAGCTGAGGTGTGAAAGTTAATTTAGATGAACGGAAAGTCGATTTATGCGGGCATTTCGGTTTTGTGGACGGAAACCGCCGACTGCCGACCGCCAGGCCATTTAACGCTCAATGAAATCCGTTCTCCTTCCTTGGTCGGCCAATTTGTTTGGCTCGAGTCAGGTGCATAATTCAAAGGACTCAACCGCATGCCAACCGCACAAGACAGCGTTTGGGTGACATTTCGGAAAGGTCCTGTTGGATTTTAATTAAAGTCTCGAGGTCGCTGTCAATTTGTCAAAGTCGAAAGAAACTGCTGATCGGTTTTGTTTATTTTAGGTTGTCCTGATTTTACCAACTTAATTTGCACTTTCTTCAACCGCTCTCACTCAGTGTCCTTTTATTTCTAATCTCTTTGGCTTAGCACAAAGGAAATTAACTGGCAAAAGAAGGAAATCCTGCACAGATATACCTCGTTAAGGGCTTGTTGGTAATTTGATTTTCTTTGGGACAAACACAATTGATTTTTTTTCCGCGATTTCCACTTTAACTCTTCTAATTCCCGCAATGCGTTCTCACTTCCCGAGGAAAACTTCCGACTTTCCTTGGCCGTTTTTTACCGCTCACGTCTAAAAGGCAGCGCTGCCAGTGTCTGACTGAAATTCAATTTGTCGAACCGACACAACGGACACCCCGTGGCGCCTGTTAGCGGCCGCTGTTAACTAACAGCAGTGGGGCCCCTGTTACCAGGGCCACGCTCTGTTAGGCTTTGTGTCCTATCTGCTGGCGGTCGCTGCTCTCGCCCGCTCGCTCTCATTGGTTGGTGTCTTTAAGGCTGAAATTCATTCATAAATTTCGACCCCTACCTTGACTTTGACTTCGTTCGCCAGTAGAGGCCGCCGGCGTTGTGACTCGATGACTAATGTTGGTGGGCTTTGAATTGACTGCCTATAAACGGCAGTCGATCGAATTGAATTGAAATTTGTGTTTACGTGAGAGAGCAGCCGGCAGAGCTAGAGGAAATGGCAGGAACCACTTTGTTTTAATATTCATGGCTGTGGTGGCGCCGGCGGCAAGAGAGCCACTTTTGATGACCGCCGGTAGTTGTAATAACGATTGTTGGATCGACGTTGGCCTTGGCCTGTGGGTCACCCCAAGCGACCGAGATTCGTGATAATCCAGAGCCTCAATCACAATCACGGCCACAAAACAAAACAATCAAAACGCACACAAAATCACGCCCGATTGTAAGCTGGCCTGGCCCGCCTGTCGGGTTGTCAGCCATAAAAACGGGAAACAAATGGATTTGTTTTGCAGGACATGAACCGTGGCGTTGGCCTGCCTGCTGCCTGCCTGAAAGCCGTGATAAAGCGACTTTTGTGCCGCATATTCAATTTGAAAAGCGACCAAACGAATTCGCTTTGAGGATCCGCCTTTTCGACGGCAATTTAAAGCAATCTTGTCGTCGTTATTGTTGGCCATTTCAAAGTGATTAAATTTTAGTTGTCCACGCCTGTCTGAGTCGGCAATATGTCTGCCGGCAAATGGCGGGGGCCATCAATGGTGATTTGGTCCTTGAAATCGACTGGTTAGCCACGGGATAGCCGGCCGGCCGACTGTCAAACGGTCATTGCGTATACGACATGTGTGCGGGGCAAATTGATTAACTACTGGCCATTTCCACGATGCTAAACAGCAGCAGTTGGCTTCCCGCAGTGCGTCCTCTGATTAGCATAATACCCACTGACAGATTTGGTCACACACACCGCCCACTCGGCGGCGGCAATGATCATAAAGGGCAAGGAGCTTAATCAAAAAGGGTCGACCGCAGAGAGCCATCAGCTCGGCGGTGGGTCCTCTGGCGTTTATCTTGATTTACGGCTCCAATGAGCTAAACGATAAGCAGCCACAGCCACAGACGAATGTGGTTTTAAAGTGCCGCCGCCGGAATGTGTATGAAATTAATTTGTATTAGAGAGGCGAGCAAATTAAGTTCGAGGCGGCTCTTTAGGCCGTCGGCTCGATGGCAGTCATGAAATTGAAGTTTTATATTTGGTCGAAAGTTGACATTTTCGGGGCAAAAGCTTTTAACCAAATGAGCAGCAGCCGGGACACGCAACCTCAACATTTCGCCCCCCAGCCCCGATCTGCGGAGAGTTCATTATTTAAACGGGACAATGGGGCCCAGGAAAAGGGCTAAAGGGCTTTTAATTACAAATCGAAAACCACAATTAACCATGACCGGGCCGTTGAGGAATTTCACAAGAAATGACCGCCAACCGGCGACTTGTTGCCGCGTGCCCCAGCCAAATAAATCGAAAGGGCAAATGTCCTTTCGAGTTGGTCGAACTTGAGAGCCCGGACGGAGGACTGACTTCCAGCGACTCCAGCGATAAAGCGGCGAAAGTGCTGGCGCGGCATTGCAATAAAACCAAATGAATTGGAAACTTGCACAAAAATTCAACTAAACTGCTGCCGAAATCAACTTCAAAAACAGGGCAAAAGTCAAAGCGCTCTCGCCACTGTCTGATGTCATGTTCGATGTTCATAAATAAGCGAAAGTCCCCGCGCCAAAGTCGCCCGCATCTAACCTAAGAAACTGAATGGTTTACCCTTCGCCCTCGATTTTAAGGGCCGCCGACACGTGCCCAATGTTTGTTGGCCTGCCAGAAAAAGGATACGCGCGAAAGTTGCGGTCTTTAAACTGTGCTTCCAGATACGAATGCGAAACGTGTTTTTAAAAGCGCCCACCCCTGATCTCCTGGGAGTGAAATGGGACCGGCGACTGCACGGTTGTCGGTCGGGTTGTTTGTTTAGGACTTTGTTTTGATTAAGTGCGAAAAATTGTTTTCTATTATTTGCATAGAATTTTACGGAATCGTAAAACGAGCTGATCGATGAGCATCTGCGAGTGATTTATTTGCTCGGCTCTCATCCCCGCCATGCGAAAATGCGGAAAAATAAAAATAAATACACATTCACGCAGATTTAATGCGACTTGGGCCGACATTCGACTTTTACGAGCCGCTAAGCTCTGATAGATTTGCTGGCATCACCACCGTCAGCTTTTACCCATAAAACTAACTAACGAAACTCGGAACCATTGAAAGCGGAGTTAGAATTGAAACTACGACGATTGAATGCTCTGTTCAAGAAATTTCCTCAACTCTCTTCTACATTTTTTATAATTTGTGAGGAATAAAATGAGGAAATTCTAGTCGAACTTTCTGAAATTTCTTCTCAAAAAATCGGTGAGTCCCACCCTCCTTTATTAATTATTCTTTTGATTCCCTCCTCTTTCATTTTATATGCGAACTATCAAATGAGTCACAGGTCTAATTGTAAAGGCGAATTCCCCGACCTTCTCTCACACATAACTCGACGCCTCGCCAGTTTTTAGCGCTTCTCTTTCCCCCTATTCCGATCTATTGGAATTGAGTGCTTAACGAAAGGTCTTTTCATATCGCACTATTTTCACTTATAAACGTTTCTTTAATTTCATTAAAAGTAGTCACTAAAAATAAAAATAGAAACACACGCAACTTAATGGATTCTAGTTCTGTTCTCAGTGGATCCCATTTTTCTCCTTAGCAACTCAATAAAAAAATATACAAAAACTACATAAAATTTCCAATCAATTCCCATCATTAAAATATTAAATAGCCTTCCTTAACTTCTACAATAAATATCACAATATCAGATAACGATGTTTCCAATTATGCTGCTGCCTATGCTGCCAATAAAACCCTTTCTGGTGAATAACTTCCCGAATCTAATTAACTGATACTATTTATTACATACGCTCCTCATGTCTGTCTGCAGCTGATAAAAAAACTAATACGCCCCGTTGGCTGCAGTGACAGCCGTAGGGCAATGAAATGCCGGCCATTGCGATCCCCTGGGACCCATAAAAGTTCGGCTGGACTTCCATAAACTACGCTCGCCAGGGTTGTCATATTTCTGTGTTATGAGCCACTTAGATTGCTAGGCCATTAAAAATGACACGCTAGAGTTTTTCCAATTTTATTTTTGGCGCCCGCGCCATTCAATTTGATTGTTTCTTTGGGTTCTTTTGAGTTCTGGTGGCCTCCGGCAGCGGATCCCATGCACCGCTGCACTTTCTCATATCTAAATGTTTTGCAAATTGAGCTCATTAGTCGCGCTGAAAAGTACGCCATTTGCATTGTCCTTGCTGTTCGCTTGCCTGCCGCTCCACTGCTCGCCTCGTTTTTGGCGGGGCAATCAAAGCGAATTCGCCGCCTGGAAAATGTTAATATGCTGCACTAAATTAGATAAAAAGGCTTTGAGCTATGAAATTGAATTCCCCGCCCTCACTGCAAGCCAACTCCTATCCAACTGTGTAAATGTCCTTCCCACCCAACAAGGATTTGGCGTGTACTGTGAGTATGCAGTGTGTGTATATCGAATGTGAAATCAACACAAGCGCGACTTGAGGGAGTTGATTGAATTTTATTGAAAAAGTTTTTCCAGGGAAAATTCATTCATTTGCATCACCTAACGGCTGACTACTTTGGCCAAAATGTTGAAAGGAGCGGTCAAAGGTTTATGACATATTTTTATATGGAATGAAACAAGGGGGCGAAAATTAAAAGAGGGAGAAAAGTTGACCAAAATAATATCCAGTACAAAGGCAGCTGAGGGGCGAGAGCTCTAATATAATATTTAAAGAGAATAAAGATAGGGAAAAATATATAATTGATGGTAAAGTGTTGTTAAATTTCAAAGTTTCCCTTAATCCATTTACAGATTTCCCTATTTTATTTGAGTCCTGGTTTCTCATTTCGTTATACCTAAAAACCTTTTTTTAACGATTCTATAAACAAAATATTTTAAATTTTAGATACGCCAATCAATTTTGGATGACTGATTGATTAGTTGACTTCAAACATTCCCCGTTTGATGGCTTAAATTAAAATAAATTATAGTACAAAACATAATATAAATCAGTAATATTTAAAGCGATTTTATAGCCCGAGCAGCCTCTTTAGGACCGAAGGATTATCAAGCTACTGGGGAAAACGAGTTGAGATTCAAAATTAAAATTCATTAAACAGGAATTGATTCATTCATTCATTGTGTCGGCGCAATCACTTAAATGCTCGTTAAATTTTCAACTCGTGGGCCAAGAAAAGCAAAGCCAGTCAGCCTGCTGCTGGCCAAAAAGCAACCGGTAGTTCGGGCCAACACTGCGCCGCCTCAGTTGGCGCCGCTGCTGCCGTCGCCGTCGTCGGCCGCGCCGCCGTCGGCTGCTCTGTTGCGCTGCTGTTAACGCGGCCCACAGAATTTCAGTGTTCGCACATTTGTTTTTTTGGCTAAAATCAGTCATTCGGATGCTGTGGTGGCCACTGCCAGTTGAGGTCGCGCGCGCAGCTCGTCGAGTTACCAACAAAACCGAATCGTCCCACGAAACCGAAGCTTTGGCGCGAATTCAAACCGCCTAAGAACTCATTTATCGAGACCCAAGCGATTGTTAATTGATTGCTTGGAATTGTTTATTGATTACAACGATTTAGGCACCGGCCGCCAGCGGAAATCTCAATTGTGCCGCGCAACTCATTAACAATTAATTTGGTAATTATAACGTTCGCCGCAAAAATATAAATCGAATCGAATTTATTTTCATAAATGCAGTTGACAAAATCGCGAGCGGTGAGTGCAACGCTCGCCGAAATGCAAAACAAAATTCAAAGCAGTTCACAAAAATCCATAAAAAATGTGACCCGCCGGTCCGAATGGAAGTCTGCGTATAATAAATTTTAATTAAACGTGTTTTAAATACCACAAAAAAAAAAACACATCAAGCAGAGCAGCGCTGCTCTCCACCCATCGGCCCAACAAAAGGATAATTAACTGCCAGTCGGTCACCTCCCCAGGGGGAGGGGCCCCAAAACGCGGCACAGGGACAGACAAAAGGGCGTTGGGTGTAGGTTGCTGGGTGTTGGGTGTTTAGTTCCCGGGAATGTAAACGAATCTGCCGGGCAGGCCACGCCTTTTGGCATTGACGACAAAAGAAACAAACTCTACACACTTCCTGAGATAAGTGATGGGCGGTGCATAATTTCCACTAAAAATCAACCACAACAACAAGGCCAACATGAGCCGCCGAGAAAAGCCATAAAATCAAAAATCCCAAAAAACACCGCACAAATAAATAAATAAGCAACAAAATTAAATAGAGAAAAAAAAATTGAATATAAAACTTAAAACGGCCAAACCTGTTTAACCAAATAAAACTCGACAAAATTCTTCTTCTCTGCAACAACAACAACAACAACTGCGACAGTGGGCCGTGCATATTTTGTTTAAAGTTGTTGCCGTTGTTGGTGGCGTTGTTGTTGTTGTTAAAATGATAATAACATTGCCGAAAACGCACGGAATCACTCGTCAAACATAAATTCACGGGGGCTTGAATAAATATGCAAATATTTTGAAGAAAAAAAAAACGACCCAATGAACAACAACAAAGCCCCCAAACTTAAGGGAGATACACGAAAGTACCCCTTGACTTAGGGGGCCCGAAGTGTTTTCCCTGGCCAAAGAATCAGAAACGCGGGGGAACTTTGACCTTGGCGAAAATTGAATGCAAAGCGGAAGGGGGGCAAAGATAAGCGCTTGTGTTTCTGGAGGAGGGAGTGGGATTCCCAGTCGATGCTCGATTTTGAGCCGTAGACAAAGTGTATTAAAATATTTACAAACAAAAGCCTTTTAGCAATGCAAATTACATAATTTCCAGGTGCTGCCGGCCGAGTGGGCACGTGGCGGCAGGTCCTTGAAGACTGCCCTTGCCATTGGCCGCCTCGGCTGCTGTCACTTGGATAATGGATAATTCATGGGCATAAAAATCGAGCCGACAGCCGACCACCACCAGCAGGTCTAAGAGAAAATTGATGAGTGTTTGGTCAACTTTCGGGGAAAAAAAAAAACAAACACACAAATTGAATGGGATCCAGCAGCCGCCGAAGGAAATAAAAGCGCCATCTTCTCCTACATTTAATTGAGAGGCTGATGAAAATTTATTCAATTAATCCCTGTCCCTTGTAGGCTAACTCGCTTTTGATAGCCCAAGCGTCCCCAGCCCCCCATCAAATGGCACTTTAAAGGACCAAGACAAGGACGCACATGCCAGAAACCGTCAATGCCAGCGGGGAGGGCGCGGCTGTGGGGCCGTCGACCCTCCTGGCCGACCTGCAAATCTTCCAGAACGAGAAAATCTACTTGAATTTGACGCAAATGCTAAACATCTCAGCGGATAATCTAACCAGCCTGCTGCTCAATGTTCAGGGCTCGGATTTATACGGCCCACATGAGCTGCAGCATCAGCAATCGACCCTGCAGGAGGCCCAGATTCCCATGGCGCTGTTGGCCACAATTACAGTCGGCTATGCGCTCATCTTTCTGGCCGGGGTGCTCGGCAATCTGATAACCTGCATTGTGATCTCCCGCAACAATTTCATGCACACGGCCACCAACTTCTACCTCTTCAACTTGGCCATCTCAGACTTGATTCTCTTGTGCTCGGGTAAGTGGATGCCACGTGCCGCCAGGCTGGCTTTGACGATGGCTTTCGTTGCAGGGATGCCCCAGGATTTGTACAATCTGTGGCACCCCAACAATTACCCCTTCTCCGATGGCATCTGCATACTGGAGAGCGTGTTGTCCGAGACGGCGGCCAATGCCACTGTGCTCACCATCACGGCGTTCACAGTGGAGAGATACATTGCCATTTGCCATCCTTTCAGGTGGGTAAACTCAATCGTATTTTATTTTCATTTTAATTTGTGTATATCAATTGATTTCGGCAGGCAGCACACAATGTCGAAGCTGTCGCGTGCCATAAAATTCATATTCGCCATTTGGATAGCCGCCCTGCTGCTGGCCCTGCCCCAGGCCATTCAGTTCTCCGTGGTGGCTCAGCGCGACGGCGGCTTATCGTGCACGGTAGGCGATTCAGGCGACAGATGTCGTCGATTTGGAGAAGTGATTTTAATTTTGATTTATGCTTCGTTGCCAGATGAAAAACGATTTCTTCGCGCATGTGTTTGCCGTTTCCGGGTTCCTGTTTTTCGGCGGCCCAATGACCGCCATTTGTGTGCTTTACGTGCTCATCGGGGTGAAGCTGAAGAGGAGCCGCCTCCTGCAGGCCCTGCCCCGCCGCTCGCTCGACGTTCACCGCGGCATCAGTGCCCAAAGGAGGGTCATTCGAATGCTGGGTGAGTTGTCCATTTGTCCCCTCTTCATAAGAAAGTTAAGGAATTTTTCTGCGCTTTCAGTGGCCGTGGCCGTGGCGTTTTTTATATGCTGGGCCCCGTTCCATGCCCAGCGGCTGATGGCCGTCTACGGCTCCACCTCCGGCATCGACTCGCAGCTGTTCAACAAGCTCTTCGACATATTGGACTACACTTCTGGAGTGTTGTACTTCCTGTCCACCTGCATCAACCCGCTGCTGTACAACATCATGAGCCACAAGTTCCGCGAGGCCTTCAAGGTGAATGTCCTGCCCGGCCAGACGGCTGACGTTCTTGACTTCTTGTTCTCTCGGTTCTTGCAGGTCACCCTGGCCCGCCAGTTCGGCCTGCCCAGCATGTACCAGAGCCAGGGATTGCCCCACAACTACAGCGCCCTGCGACGCAACCAGCACGGCTCCCTGCGTCTGCACACAACGGTGAATAATAATAAGGCGACCGGCGCCGGCGCGTTCGCGTTCGGCTCGTGCCGCTCTGTCCAGTTCGGTTGTCGTGACCCAAGCCTTCGCTATCACCATCATCTTTCTCTGCAGGACAGCATACGGACCACGACAACGATGACGACGGTGAACGGCAACAGTGTGGCGCCTGGAGGGGTCCTTGGACGGGGCTCTCAGCGGCTGGGCGGGCGCGAGCGGAGCTCCCTGGATGGATCCCATGCCACGCTGTTGAGTACGCAGAGCAAACAGGATCTGTTTGCGGGGCGTGCCGGTGGCGAGGTCAACGGTGGGCAGCCCCCGCCGCATCGCATTTTGCAAACGCAGATATCGCAGTTATCCTCGGTGGGTGATGCGCATTCCTTGCTCGAGGTCGACCTTGAGGGCTGCGGCAATTACCGCAGCCGTCGGTCCTTTGCGGAGCCTGCCACGCACTGCTGGTCCGAGCAGGACTACGAATTGGGGGCTCGTCACAAGCCGGCCATGGGGGCAATTGCCGAAACCTCGGGCGGGGCTGTTGGTGGCAGTCAGGTGGGCGTTTCCCGTTCACGTCTGAAACTGACACGTATAACGCGGCCCTCCCACTCGGAGAGGGGGCGGCATCAGCAGCAGCCCCACTCGATGGCTGGAAGTGAGCCTAATGGCAAAGTGCACAAGGCCAAGGCCAAGACCCTTAAGACGCCGAACGCTCTGCGTAGTTTGAGGGGCAAATTCAATTGGCGTGCCAGACACAAGACGAGTGCCGTCGACCAACAGCAGCAGCAGCAAGAGGAGCCGGAGCAGCAACAGCCGTCGCCCCAGGCTGGTGTACGGTCGTCTGCCTACTGAGCCTTTCCTGCAAGTCATTCCAGCCAAACAGACAGACATGGCAAGGACTGTGCCACTGTAATAACTGTGATAAGAAAAGCGTTTGAGCCGACACAAGGAGGACGCACCGACTCCGACTCCGGCAACTCTGCCCTTCAATTCGAAACTTAGGCAATTATTCCAAGCCCGCGTTTTGGCGTTCTCCGATCTGCCATATTGCTGGCCAAAGGAGTCAGCGAGCCGAGTTGACGGCCTAAATAAAATTGCACCACAAATTTAAATGGCTTTCATTTAATTTGCATTGTGTGTCTTTAAGCCGCGGCCCGGAAAGCCGCCAAAGGACGTGAAAGGACCGACGGGTCGGTGTGCATTCGCCGCAATCCACTCGCCGGCTCATCATCATCATAATCCCTGGCAATTAAGATGTCTATCGGCCGCATAAATACGCTTTTAGTCTAGACGACAGAAACTTTGCTGGCGCGCTGGCTTAGGCACCCGTCGCCGGCCATTTGTCGCCTGTGTGTGTGCGGGTGTGAGTGTGTGTTAGTCGAGTGGGTGGTGGACTAATTGCTAAAACTGTCCACTATGCAAAAACCGGCCAAAAACTGACCACTTTAATTTAACCAAATGCAATTAATTCCAAACCCAATTTTCCTTTCTTTTACATTTTGCGCCCCAGGCGTGGGCCGCCGGGCTTGTTCAAATAAATTGTCGGAAATTCATAAAGTGCAGCATATGCGAATATAAATTTTGGTTACTGAACATACCACATTGCCCCCAGCGCAATTAGAGCAATCACAGTGATTAATGAGCCCACCAACTGCTGTCCGCAGATTTTAAATCTCGTCGATTTGGCTTACCAGCGAAGGCGGCTTAACGGAGGATAAAGTTGGTGGTTGGGGTAGAATATGATGCTCAATTTTCTGTTCTATTAGCTTGCTAATGAAATTCAGATTCCCCGAACTCGGCCAGCCAATGAAGCCATGCGGCCAGTGACCCGTTGTTGCCGCCGTCATCGAAGTCGTCGTTGACTTGGAAATTCGAATGTCACCGTCGAATATTTTGTATTACAGGCGTATGAATTGGACGCCCAGCTATCGGTGTCTGGCCAGCCGTTCATCAAATGGCCATCAATTTATGGACGGCAGGCCAAGTCAAATGGCTTCTGTGAACTTCTCAATGCATTGCCTCGATTTCTGGCTTAATCCGAGCCGAGGAGGCCAGACTGGCATAGATTACCAGTGTTGGTTGGCGCTGGCATCAACCGCACAATAAATTTCAGTGGCAAACTATGGCTTTGGGTCTCATTTGATGGAATTTACTATCATTTTGTGAAGCATTCAACTTGTTTTCTTTTCGCAGTCTCCTTGTCGTCGCTGTTGTCGTTCTTGTCTCGATGGCTGGCAACTTAAATCTCTTGGCAATTGCAACATTCAATTTGCTGGCTTGGCTGACGCAGACCTTGCCCATTTTTAAATCCACCAATGCGTCTTTGTCACACACGCGCACCGTCGCGAGCTCCGTCATAATGCATAAAAATAAAAATGAAAATAAAAATATATCGACAAATGGCGAATGAAACAAGCCGACTCCGCTTGTGTAGGCCATAAACTGGTAATGCCATTTGTATGCATGAGTCGTGTTTGCAATTCAAATGGCCGATATACCGTTCTTACCGCCCCCACGACTGGCCGTAGTCGTCGCCCGTCCGCCGGTGCCAACGAGTCATAAAGAGCGAAATTATCGTTGCCTACTTTTCGCGGCAGCTGGCCAGATAACCGCCGTGATTTACACAGGACAACCGACCGACCGACCGCCTGCATGCGGTGAATTGAAAATCACTGCAAATATTTCACTTTAAATTTCACCAGTGGCCCAGCGATCGGTTCCGCTTCGATTGGCGGTTGCACAAGAGCCGATTAATTAACACATCGGTTAGCCGCGCGCCAGCCAATTAGAAGGCAACGCCCGGCATTGCAATATCGTTTCGTAAACAAAGTTAATACGCACACTTAGCCGTGTTATACAAATGGACATTTGGAATGCCAAACATGTCGTCGAGCAGTTCGTTTGCCAGGCGTTTGTCTCTGGCCGGCCACCCGTCGTCCAGCTGGACTGGAGCGCCGGTCCGCCGGTCACATGAGTCGATGCCTGGCATCTCTGGTGAGTCCGGCACGTACGGTTTGTTGCTTTGTTAGGATTTATGTTCAAGTGGAGCGCGTGGCCCGTGGGCGGGGCCGTGCAGCATATGAAATTCAAACAACTTGACCCGCTGCCATGTCGAGTCGAAGTTTTCTTGTCTTTTGATGTGGGACCAAATCGTTTGGGGGGTTATTGTTTTGGCATTTTGCACGTACTTAAATAGTTCCCAATTTGATTGGCCTTTTGACAGTTGAATCGGCCGGCCGGCCGCCCTCATAAGCCACAATCGATGGGAGCCCACCTTTTGCCGCACCAGATACTCAATCGTTTTCAATTCATTTCCATCACAACCGCCGTCTGATTGACAAAGGTATTCAAATTTAAACGCTCCACTTACCGGTCATAAGCCGGCCCCGTCGAGAACTTAACAAAAAAATCGGAAGAAGAATTTTCGATCAGAAATCACAATAACCAGCACCGCATCAAAGGCCGTCGGTCGCCGGGTCCCCTGCCACCGGCAAACGATGACTACTTGTCCCACTTAAAGTTCCCAGTCCAACAACAACAACTAGAACCGGCCCCGGCCAGCATCCCCGGCGTCAAGTGCCAGTGGATTTCGGGCATGACAAACAACTGTGGATGCTTATTCAAATGTAACTGACTGGGAGAAAAGCCGAAGTTTTTAAGCAGATTAAATCTTTGGTACAATGCCACCCGCCCCCCTCACCGGCAGGATAACTTACAAATCCAACTCCGAGCAAACAACAACCACACACACACATACACAACTTGGCAGGAACTTAAGACGCAGTTACGGCGACCCCAACTCTCCGGTGGGAGGAACTTCGCTTGCCCCCCTTGGGCCAAATTGAATGTAATTGAAAGAGCTTAGCCAGCATTCGCACAAGGAGGCGAAAAATTTAAGACGCCCATCGCCGGCAGCCGGAGCAAATACCACAAATCCGTGCCGTTGCTTTGGTCACGCCACGCGCCCACGGATCCGAGGCGAGGTCGCCAAGCAACACGGGCAGGCATTTCTCTCCAAACGCTGATGAATATTAAAGATATGGAAAAAACATCTCCACCCAAACCAGTCGCCAAAATCAGACTGCAAAGCGGCTATCCGATCGAGAGATTCGGGTTTTTACAATTAGTGAGCTTATAAAATCGAATTTATGCTGCTTGCGCCGCACTAATTGAAGGCAGCGGCCACGAGAGGCGATAAAGCCAAACAATAGAAATTTGGAATTGATGTTTTGTTATCTTCTTGTGGTTTTTTATATTTTTAGCCAGACCAGGCGACTAATGAAATTCGGTACATATAAACCGGGGAATGCGAGGAATTTCACTTTTGGCCCCAAGCACCAAAAAGTGACGCAGCCCAGCGCAAAAAACCAGATGCCCCCAGGCGGCCGCAGAATTTATGAGGAGCTCCATGGCACAAAGAGATGATTGAACGGAATCGCGACAAAACAATCCTAATTAATTGTAAACAAGCAATGAAAAAATACATCAATGCCATCCACTCGTTCGGTTGCCTTCTTCCGCGCGTTTTCCCGCCCGAGTGCATTGTGGAGGGCGCGTGACGCCATTGGCGGCGGATACGAATCCCCCGACCCGCTGGGAAAACACACAATAAAATTATGATTGAAATTTTTAAAGTCACAGCGGTCGAGTGGTGTGGGGGCGGTGGAGAATAAAGCGCCATTTCATTGATGTTGACAACCCTGAATGAGGTGATGGTGGCGTGCAAATCGATTTGCCCGGCTGCCTTACAAGTGATCAGGAATAATGGAAACAATTTGTGTTGGATGGCATCGTCGTGGTCGTTAGCGGAGGAGGCGATGATGGCGCGGTGCCGGTGGCAGTGGATTAATCGATTAATAATTCGGTAAGTCATTTGTTTGGGCTGCCAAGATGAATGGACGGGACGGCCTTTAAAAAGCCATTTCCATGGCTTTAAGAATATTTCAATCGAGAAAACCATTAAGGCTGTCAATGTTTTCATTTCTTTCAATTTGATCAATTCGAAAGCTGCAAATAATTGAAAGGACTCATTCAGAACATTTTCCCAGACGGATTCCTCTAGCAATTTTTGAGACGGACTTTTAAATTAATTAATTTATTTAAAGCTTCTTTAATTTTCACAGTACCTCCTTTATTTAAATTCTAGGAAACCTCAAGTGGATTTCGTCTTTAAGATTAAGAGAAAAACATTCGGCTGTGTTGTTCATAAAAATTTCTCCATAAATCAAATTTTGTCGCTTCCGAGCAGACAGATTTCCACATGCCAAGCGAACATTTAATTGTTCATCTTATTTTTTATGCAGATCTATTTTTATGCGCTTGTTATTCGGGGAATGTCGCCCGCCGGACGTCCGCCGTCCACCGTCCACCGTCCACCGTCCACTTTCCACCTTCCATCGTCTCGGGACGGCTGTCGTCTCGGGGATGCTTGTGTTCCCCGAAGTCAAGCACCCCATGCGTCAATAGAATTGTGATTCATGGTGACGTCGTGTCACCGTCACCGTCACCGTGACTGTCGCCCCTTCAAACTGACGACGGTTGTAATCATTTGCATGCAAATATGCAGTGTAAAATTGACTGTGTCCTTTTTGACTGAGATTTATGGGGCGGCAAAAGACAAACAGCCCAGGTCCCGGGTTTCCGGGAATTATTTATGCCCGAACGAAAGAGACTCGAAATTAAGACTGCTTAATGAAATTTATGCGGTTGCCATTGGCAACTCGTCGGCTTGAATGGGCCGCCTGTGATTTACGGGCCGCTCGCCGCGTGATTGTGATGCGCGTGCCAATTTCGAATTATCAATTGAAAGAGATTTGGAGAGAGGATGCTGAAAGCTGCATTGCACACTTGACTGCAACAGTCAGCGTAATTTCTAATTAAAAGCGGCGGCCAAACAAACGGCGGCAAAACAATTCGATTTGCCGACTTTCCGCCAGACGAGGCACGCAATTTCCATGACCAAATAAATTCAAATTAATGCCGGCCAATGCAGATCCTTTGTCGCCGTCACGTAGAGCCAATAGTTGGTGATATTTCACAGTGAGGACATGAAAATTAACTAGCGCCAGCCCACGCCCCCCTCATCCCCCCGACGCGCTGGAATTTCGGGCATGCAGCTCGCAATGCAGCGACTTTTCCCCAGTGGACTGGGTTACACAACAAGCGTTCCTTCTATTTTTTGTGGTATTTGTTATTTACTGTTTGGTTGGTTTATTTATGGGCTGGTTGGACCAACGAAAACAGGCGGTTATAAATCAAATGCCTGGCGCGGGCCCACGGGGAGAGGCTTAGGTCCCCAGCCCGGCCAACGAGAGAGCGCAGCCCATCACGCATACGTCCTGTGATCTGTGGGATCAGCAACAGGATGAGGCGACGGCGGCGGCGGCAGCAGCTTTAATTACCAACAGACGCGCCATTAAACGCTTTTTATTGCACTTCTTTGGCAACATTTTTATTACGGACAGAATTTTATGCACTTTCCACGGACGTGCAGCCAGCCGTTTATCTGAGGGGCAGTCGCCCGGCCTGGCTGCCTGGCTGGGGGATCTGCATATAAATATGGCTTTGAACGGTTGAGCGGGTTCCAGTGGATCCAGCGGCACTCGATTCGCTTCAATGGGGACGCCTTTAAATGAATTTAAAATACGCACCACTAATTGTGGCGGCCGGGCTGGGGACCAGGACAACTGTCAATTTAATTTTACGACCGCTTAATGCGCCCTTAATTACAAGCCGGGCGGGGGCCGACCGCCGGTTGATTGAATATTTGCCACCGGGTTTTCGGTAGCCGCTCTCCAAATTGAGATTAATGGAGGCAGGCGAGGGGCCAATGGCCGCGGCGAGCTGGGCCTGCGGCGTGGCTATTAACATTGGCATAAATATTATGCAAGGACAATAACCAAAAACAGCAGACAACTCGACAGGACGGACGCTCCGCTGCTTCCGCCTCGTATTTGTCAACGGGGGAATTTGGGAATTGGGCAGAATTTCCCCGTCCAGCCAACAGATAAATTGCGGATGCCGGCCGGCCGCCCACGCTCGCCGTTGTGGTAAAAGAAAATATTAATCATTTCGCCCCCGAGGGTTTGCCACTTAAAAGAGACAAACAAGAACAACACAAACAACGAGTGGCCGGCGATTAGGAACGCCGGCGGGGATGCCCCGGCGAAATTTCAATTAGCGCATAATAAAGACATTGCAACCTGCCATTGGACTTAATTCGCGCTTATTATCGACATCAACAGGTTGCGCCAGCCACCCATAAAATTCCCGCTGCACGCGAATAAAACCCTAGGAAAGTCTGAAGTCCTGCGCGCAGCCCAGTCGGTCCGCCGGGGCGTATGAGCGATGCGCGGGCCAACCGAAATGGCAGCCACATGGCAGTCGGTTGACTTTTATTACAAATTTCGCTGTTTATTTTTACAGCAACCGCAATTATTTTTTATTGACAGCCCACGAGCAGCAACCCAAACCAAGGAAGGACCGAAGACTGACCGCTCAAAACGCAGCGAATTCGGCAGTTGGCTTCAAACAATAAAAATAAATTGACTTTTGATTGAATGTGTCGCCGGTTGCGGCAGACTCCACGCAATTAGCCCAGCCATCGCCTAGACGAGCCCTGCCCGTCTGTGCCCCGGCCATCAAGGACTCATTTAGGGGGCAACGCGGGGGCCAATGTTTGTTTTATACATGTGATATGTAAATAAAAGTGTAGGGAGCCCGGCAAACAAAGAGTTCTCTCTCGGCCGGAGGGCGAAATGTGCTTTCCATGTAATAATTTGAATGAGGGCGAGTAGAAAACTTTATGGCCCACTTGGGCCCGGGCCGGGCCATCGAAGCTGGTCAGACGGGCCACCAATTTGAAGGCCTGCAGTCAAATCTTTAAAGAGCCTGCCCTGGCCAATTTAATTGGCAGCTCGAATCGAAATTTCACACCCAAAGCATCGGCACGACGGCCAGGTGTCAACCTGCCATGGCAACGAACGAGAGCAGCTCTCGCCTCCTTTGACAAATGGACAGCGAATAGAAATTTATGCACTTGCCGGTCCTTGCAGCAACTTCCAGTCCACATGGCCATCATAATCAGGCTGACAAAACTCCACGCTGGTCGTAAAGCAATTTATCTTTATGGTTTGCTGACGCCATCCACCTCACCTCCGGAGTGATTGCCTCCACGCAGCATGCAGGCGGTGGGGGCGCCGCCTCGGACACTCCTGGCGTAGGCAAATGGGAATCCTTGGCATAAACTGCGGGCGGTGGCCATAAAAATATGTGAGAAGCGGGGAATGTAAACAGGAATTACTGCTGGTTTGTCTCGGTTTTGTTTCCGTTTCCGCAATTTCATGGGGATAGCTCAAATTGAAATGCCCCGCCATCTGTAATTTATGTTGCCAGCCGGCCGTCCGTCCGCGCGTCCTTGGCATAATAAAATCAAAACAAAGACAAGAGTGCCGTCCCGCATTGAAGGTCGATCCTGGACTGTACAGATTTAGGTCAGCCTATTCCGTAATATTAATGGCGGGCAGGACTTATTTAAGTCATTTCACAAGTCCTTGGAATTAAGGGCTCCATATTCCGCCCATTGATGGCCCATTAAATTTAATCACCCGAAAATAGTAAACAAAAAGTTGTAAACAAACTGCCCGCCACACATCGAACGCAATTCTTGGTATTTATAAACATGAGGGCTAATTTTTATTGATCCTTAAGGTTTTGGGCAGAAATAATTCACAATTTTTGAATTTTAAACTTCGCGGCAACTTTCCGCGTCGGTAATGCAGTCGCCAAGCTGCCAACTTACTCCGATGCCAACTAATTAAATAACTAGGAATGATTTTTGCTCTCACTTCCTTCTAATCACCACATCTAGTAATACTCTGGGCTTGGCACCATTGTGTTACTGTTTCATGTTTAATAAATAAATTGTTTCAGTAATTTTTCTATTTAAATTTTAAATCAACTCGTTTGTGAACGCACAGAGTCTGCGTGCTATGAAACTTTCAGGCGAAAGCTTAGCTGCAAGCTTTAGGCCCTGCCAACTTGGCTACAGTTTAGTTGCTGGCTTAATTTTTTTCTGCCGAGGTGGCAGCTCGCTTAAACCTGATATTACCTTTCTGGCAACACTGTTGGCGCGGGAATTCAAATCGAACAGCAGTGACCAAAGTAATTATCAATAGCCGAAAATTGTTTTCGTTGTTAATTTGTAACCAGGAGTAAAATTATTAGAAAACGTGGGCTAAGCGATTCGTTATTAAATACGAAATAGAAATGGTTTTATGGGCATTTAAAATTTTTGCCAAACTTTGGGGTTCGGTATTGGGATTTTTTTCAAATCGAAATATCTCGAGAACCGCTCGACCGATTTTGAAACGGGTGGTCTCTATAGGTCCTGTTTAGCGTTATTCTTCACATGAGATCCTTTCCACTTGCGTGCCTCATTCCCTTCGCCCGTAATCGCCAATAATAAATTCCCGCAAAATGGCTGCAGTTAGGCGAAATCTGATAGTTGGGGACTGTGAATAAGCTCATGACCTTTCCAAAACATATTTGACCTTTGATATCGCTTGCTTAGTTTTCGAGATATTTGCATTTGAAAATTTTGCAAATTTTGGGGGTCGGTATTGGGATTTTTTTCAAATCGAAATATCTCGAGAACCGCTTGACCGATTTTAAGACGGATGGTCTCTATAGGTGCTGCTTATCGTCAATCTTCATATGAGGTCCTTTGCGCATGAGTAGCTTATGTCCTTCGTTCGTAATCGCCAATAATCGATTTCCACAAAATGGCTGCAGTTAGGCAAATTTTTATAGTTGATTATTGTAGCTTACCTTTTGACCTTTCCAAAACATATTTCACCTTTGACCTCGCTTGCTTGGTTCTCGAGATATTTG
>JBAMCP010001134.1:0-27430 GCA_037075105.1 Lissocephala sabroskyi | reverse complement strand
TCCGTTGTACTTGTTTTATTTTTGGTGGTTCTCTCGCTCGTATGCGTAATTTGGGGCACCTACGAGGGAGTTATTGGGCAATTAGTTTGACAGCAACGTAAGCAGCGAGGCAGACGGGAATCAGGCTTAAAGGAAACCAATAGAGCATATCCACTGAAGCAGGGAGGAAGTTACCAGGATGGCACAAGTATTTCGTTGATATAAAATTGGTCCCACTGTCTCGCAATGTTTTGGGAAAGAATCAAAATGATACCAATCTTTAATCAGTAATCTTAAGAGTAACGATTTTGTTGGAAAAACATTGAAATCTCCGTAAAAAATATGGCAAAATCGGCAGAATTAACCTTAATCTTCAAAGCATTGGTAGTTGCTCAGTTTAAAGCTGGGAAGGTGGTGAAACAAACTGAGGACAGAGAATCTTTAATGCCTAAACTGTTCTTAACTCAATTTTATATTCCCAAATACGACAGTCAGTTCTCTAAGTTAAGTTAAGATCTTTAAGTCTCAACTCTTCAAAAAAGCCGTAACTCAAGCTGTGTTTCTATTTATTCCTTCGATTATGTTGTTTCAAGCAAACTAGAATGTGACATAGTCTTAACAATCTTAACGAATAGACTCGCTTATTCAATCCAGAACTATTTGAGTAAAGTATTTGATACGAAGTATGAAATATGACACTCAAATCCATTGCATTGCTTAGGGTCTTCTTAATCGCGTCATATAAAGTTAGGAACTCTAGAAATAACCATACTTACTTCCTTAGGTGTGCCAGTTCTTCTTTCCTTTAAATGCGCCTTCAGTGTGCTCAACAATCTTCTTTGGAAGTAGAGTATTTATATCCGTTTCAAGGAACTCGCAGAAGAGTTGGAAATACGATGCTCAGATTCTTTGCATTAGTTAGGATCTTTTTGATCGCTCCAGAAATTAATTTTCGTTGTTTTTGAAAGATATGCGAACCTTTTTTACCTACCAATGTGCTCAATAATCTTCTTTCGAAGTAAAGTATTAAAATCCCTTTCAAGATTCTTTGCATTCGTTAGGATCTTCTTGATCACTATATCTAAAGTTAATATTCATGCTTTTTTTTAAATATGGCAGCTTCTTTTGCTTACCAATGTGCTTCACAATCTTCTTAGGAAGTAAAGCATCTAAAACTCTTTCAAGGAACTCGCAGAGTAGGAAATATCACACTCTGACTTTTTGAATACTTTAAGATCTTTTTGATCACTTTATATAAAGTTAGGAACCCCAATCGCCATTCCATGCCAATTTCTCTAACTTACCAATATGCTTTACAATCTCCTTACAAAGTAAAGCATTTGAATCCCTTTGAAGGAACTCGCAGACGCGCCTCGGATTGTTACTTTTAGCCACTCAGTCACGGCGGCAGCAACATGAAATGAATACTTTGTCACTCAAGCAGCCACCCCTTCCCCCTGGACAGTTACCCTTCCTGTCCCTTTTTCGCCTTGACGACATTGAAGGGATTCAAGAGTCAGGAATCCGATTTAGAATGTTGGCATTTCTTCTCCAATTACTCCGAAAAGCTAAGATGAGGGGAACGCGCGGACGGGGGTGGCCTGCTGTTCATTATGAGATGCAACATATGCGACTGCATTAATCATGTCATGGCTGCTGGGGGGAGGGGGGTGGGGGTGTCCTTCCCCAGCCAAAAATTCCTGTGGCGCTGGGAATCTTTTCTCTGATGGCGGTGATTACGAGCGGGCGAGGGGGGTGGGGGCAGGTGGGCAGCATGTAAATATTTTTGCTCTCTTGTTTATCCTTTGCATCCCCGCACACGGGGGAGAGAGCACAGCCACCGCCTCCTGCGCCCGAAACCGAAAACAAATGCAAACATGCATATTCAGGGATTTTCCCCCTCGTTTTCTGTATTTTTTTTTTGTGTTGCTTTGTTTTGTTGGTTTACGTGGGACGAGAAGAGGGCACTGCTTTTGTATGCGAGTGCCTTTCGTAATTTATTTTCACTGCAATGGCAGCCGCATTCCGTCGTCGCCACCACACACACACAGGGAAAATCAGGCGCTCAAGGACTCTCGAGTTGCCTGCCCGCCAGTCAGTGGGCCACACGCGCGAAAGTAATTCCGCCCGCCGAACAGTCCACAGGACAGTTGGGCAGATCGGCAACGAAGGGTTTTCTCGGGCCAGCCATTCGACAATTGGCCGCTCTAATTGCCTTTCCCCGAGAGTCGCATAATCCCGGCCACCGCAAGCCATTCTAACGGTTTAAAGTTTGCCGGGTAGAAAAAAGAAACTTTTCCTTGCTTTTTAAATTCATTCATTCGCCTTTTGCCGTTCCCCAGCCGCCCAACTGTCCAACTGGCCGACTCTACGTCTCCTTCCTGCTGTCTGTCTCTTCAACCTGACGACTGCCTCCGCCTCCCTGCCTCTCGGCCTGTCTGTCTGTCTGTCAGTCAGTCGCCCCTCCCCCTGCACAGTGTATTGTCTGCGCCCGGCGAGGCTGAGGTTGTGTATCCGCGTCGTCGACGTCTGCCTCGCTGGGGCGCTTTTTGTGTCCGTCTGTCTGTCTGCTTTTATTTGCCTGCTCCGTTTCGCTGTCTGTCTGTCGGACTGTCTGTCTGTGTGCGAGTTTGTTTCAGTTTCTTTTGGGTTTTCCATTTTCTGCTTGGCAACTTTGCATTTTCATGCTCGTGTTCCCAACGCTCCCGCCCCCACCACCGCCCCCCGCCAAGCCTTCAGGCATCTCTCTCGCCACCCAGCGCCACCCACTTCCGCTCTATTTTCATCTACTTGAGTGGAATTTTTATTTGTCCGCCAGTTGGCCTGACGAGCGCTTAACCGCCCAGCTGCCTGTCACCGCGCGGTGGCGCATTGTCCTTCTTCTCATTCCCATCGGCGTCCCTGCTTCGCATTCCTTGCATTACCCTTGGGTAATCTCAGGTGTGGCAACTTGCGACCTCAACTTTTTCCATCTCCCGTCTTTGGGCAAATTTTAATTTCTCTTATTCCCCAAACGAAAATTTACAAAGAACAAAATATTTGTCACTGGGCCTGTCGAAGTTTCCGACAGCCATAAATTTCATCAAACCCCTCACAGAGCCTCTTCCTACCGATAAACGATAACCGATCCCTGGCCGTCTGGCGGGCCAATCAATGAATTCCGATTGCCCGCCCGCCGATGAGTACATTGAACGTCCTTATCAATGCGTCGTCCCGTCCGTTCGGTTGTAAACAAATCGCAGGCAAAAAACCACCAACAACCACGATAAGCAGTAGCGACCTTTGGTTAGCCCCCCCTCCCCCTTGGCCTGATATCGATTGGAGGAGCCGCGGCTGGCGAACGGGCACCTGTTTGCCGGCTTATCAACATCTGGGCAGGTCAGCCGGCCAACTACTGGATACTCTGTATTCCGGGACGAGGCTTGTTCATAATCAAAATTAATGATTGAAATTATCTGGCCCCAGTCGCGGGCCAAAAACGAAGCGTGGCCGGTTGCCCGGCCGGCCCGCTGATGGCAGCACTTAGACAAGCCTATCAGCGCCGCAGCGGCCACGGCAGCCACTGCCGAGGCAGTCAAAGTTGGCCAACAATTTCATATTAAATTGCCAAGTATTAAGTGGCCAGGCCAGCCGCCGCTCCATTTTACTTCCTTGTTCTGCGGCCGTGGCCGAGACAGTAGCAGGCTCCGGTCTATCGGGCTGAGCACCGTCCTCTTTTGGCTGCAAGGGCTAATTTCTGCAACGCTTTGGCTTCTTAGTAGACGCAGCCAGGGGCGGCTGGCGAGCAGGCGCAATAAAAACTAATTACATGGACAAGGCAGCCGATCGAAATCGGCAGCCAACGGTGAGGCAGGTGGGCGGCTGGCTAAGCAGCTCAGCTGGGCAGTCGGTCAGCTGGAAAATTGGCCATTTTCACACGGCCTTAAGTCGGGCCGGCCAATTAAAATGTCGGCTTTGGCTTCCTGCGCGCGCTGTTTAAACTTGGCGACAATTCCTGGGCCATTGACAGGCGATTTCCGCTGCAAGTCCCGTTGGCTGTGGCGCCAACCGCAGCCACGCGCCGCCAGCGTTTGTGGCGCCAGCGCCGCTTATTAGTCGGGCCAGCCAGGACACGCCTGCCCCAGCGGTAATCACAGACGCCACACTGATTTTTCTTCCTTCGCTAGGTTCGCTCTCCTCATTTAATTAGCACTTCCTGAGGGCCTTCAGGTGCGTCTACTTGCCGGCGTGTGTGTGTGCGCGTCAATAAATGCCATTAATTAAGTTGTTGAGCGAAACTCCCACTGGCCGGCGGGGGTACAACGCATCCCGTCTCCCAGCCCGACTTTAATTATCCGAGAGAATAAGCCGCTTAGTTGGTCGGCCAGACGACTACGCACTTTATGCAAAGCTGCACTCAAACGTGCAGCTGATCGTAAACTGTCTGTCCGTCTCTCCATCTGTCTGCCTTGCAAATCCCACACAATGGCCGCCCAGTCACGATCAAAAGCAGCGACGACTGCTGTGGTTTGTGTGGCTGCGGTTGTGGGTCGGCCCGGCTGCCCAAATCCGCCCAGCGTGGCTGCCGCTTTTCTTGGCCATTGTCATAGTCGATTAATGAGCCGCAGCCCAGCGGACCGACAAGTGTGACTTGGCGTTGACTTTGAACAGGCCGACCACCGCCCGCCCGAGTCCCCAGCACTTGCTCGCGGTTAGTGTCATTTGGATCGATTCGCCGGACGACACGCCCACAAAACGTGCCTGGCCGGGCTGCCAATTGCAATGGAGTCACGCACCTGGCCCTGAGGGGCACCGCAAGAGGACGACAAACTCTGCATCTCCACATGCAGAGTGGATCAATTGGAGTAGTCACATCGATTGCCATTTGACTGCACCCTGCCACATTCTCATTATCGTCGACGTCGCCGTCGTCGTCGTCATCGTCGCTGGCAGTCGTCTTTCTGTCTGTTTGTGGAATTAACTGCTGAGCGTAATTTTTCATTTCTTGGAATGGGCCTGCAGTAACACGACTGTCTGTCTGTCCAACTGTCCCGCCTGTCATTCTGGCCGCTCGTTCGCCTCGTTGGTCGTTGGCCTTCTGGGGCAGCATTAGAAAATTGCCGTTGTTTCTCCGCCGTCGTCGTCGGTTCCTCCGCCTCCTTGGCCATGCAAATATTGGCTCAAATTATATCATTTGCAAAAATCTTTGCAGGCCTGCAAACGCGGAAGTTTGTACACAAAAAAACGAGAAAGAAAAAAGAACTCGAGCACGAGGGAGGCCCGCCCCTTGGCCGCCCGGGCTCCCCGGGGGTTGGGTGACGGCTGTTGCCACATTTGCAACTGTCAACGCGGCCTGTCACGCGGGCGGGGGAGCAGCTCACATCGCCCAGCTGCCAATGCCACACAAATTTCCAAAGAGATCGGCCACGCTGGCCTGCCTGACCAGGGCGTCTACTCCGCCACTCCCACATGGAATGGGCGGGGGGGACAGTCGCTTTGGGTGAGCGGCTGGCTGGTCGGCTTGGCGAGGTCAGGCGGACCGTCGCCGTTTGTGGCACGACAAAAAAACGAAAATTAGTCAAAGTCGAAGGGGCAGGCAAACCCACAAGGCGAAAGGGTAGGGGAGGGGGTGGGGGTAACTTTGTCGACAAACTGTCTGGGATTTTTTGTCGGTCTCTCCAATGTCGACCAATTAGCCGATTAGCCAACGAGGGCGGCCTGATAGTCATTCGAAACTGCAATTTCTGTTCCTTACCCTAAATAGGGTATGGGGTATAAAATACTAGAGCGTTGTAACATAGGGTAATAAGAGAACAACCATAAACAGAACTGTCTGGAATTTTTTGTCGGTCTCTCTAATGTCGATTAGGCCAATTGGCGGCCAGACGGCCTTCAATAGTGCAATTTCTTACCCTAAATAAGGTATAGGGTATAAAAGGCTAGAGCGTCCTAGAGAGAATGAACCATGAGCAGAACTGAATTAAACCAAATTAAAGAACGAGATCTAAGGGCAGATGAACTTTGCTTAATGGGAAGATAAATATAGAATTATAAATGGATGATAGATGATTATAGAGTTTGTTTAAAGTAAAAAAATTACCCTCTCCCACTCACTTTTACTTGTGGCTGGAAGCCATTCCAACTCCCAAAATGAGTCAAGAATTAAGATTAGTTGAGGAGAATTGAGAATTTTTTTCAACACTTGTCAACTGTCTTTGCCTTCACCGATGGGTATTGCTATAAACTCATTCTCTCACTCTCCCCATTTATATATTATGTATAATAGGGTATTTATAAGGCGAATTTGATCTCTAATCCATCCCTGCTTCCAGCGGAGAAGAAAACTCTGAGTTGAGATCTTATATTTCAATACTTAGAGTACATAAAAGTCATTCAAGTTGAATTGTAAATTTTAATCCATTTTCCAATTTTAATTGATTCTGATTGTTTTCTGGGCGTGGCAGCAGCCGCCCAATTTGCCCCAAAGTTTGCATTCTCTCGATCTCGTCAACTTTGGATTCCTTTTACTAACTTGAATGTCTTCTGATCTTTTTTTCAGGTGAGTACATTTTTGATCCGACAACGTGTGAATCACCGCCCGCTTGCATGTAAGTTTTCCGTGGACCCGATTGGTGAGGGGAGAGGGAACATTGGTCACACCCATCGCCACCCACACGCGACCACGTTTTGCGGTGGGGGAGGGGGCGGAACGCGAGCGGACAATTAAGCTTACGACGGGCCAAGAACAAGCATTCAAATCCATTAAATGGAAAATCGTGTGCCGTCGCTGTTGTTTCTCAAAAGCCGCCGACGACGCCGACAAAAGCCAACGGCGACGCGTCGCCTTCGCCGCCAACAAATGTGATTTAATTGCCAAGTCTGGCGGGCTCACCCCGAATATGGCAACTCTACGTCAATAAAATTGAGCTTACCAATCGGGGAATCTATATTCCGAAGGACCAAAGATTAGGCAAATCCTAACGTACCTTCCTTCCAATCTTCCATGGGACAATTTAAGTCTTGGTTACTCAAATTTTATCTTGCAAACTCAGTGACTTCACCCGATCGAAGAATCTATATTCCGAAGGACCAAATATTAAGCAAGCCTAAACTTCCTTTTCAATCCTCCATCTGACAATCGGTACTTCAGTTCTCCAAACTATTTCTTTTGTTTGGTGATTGAGTTCTTAAGTTTACCGATCGGAGATAATTAAGAGGCTCGAAATACCAAGGCATCCAATATAACGAAATCAAATTGATATTGTCTTTGATCTTTCAACAAAGCGAGCTCATGAAGTGCATACTCCATAAGGCTCCAATCGAGAGCTTCAGGTCCGACATACTAAAGATCACGAATGCATGGAGTTCGGGATGTAGGACGGTTCGCTCTAAGGGTTTATCTATTGGTAACTAAGGACAGATGTGCAACTAACAGATGTCTTCTGATCATCCACAAAATTTATTAATCTTAATTCGAATCCTCAAATCTTTCTCTATATCCGTTCCCCTAACTCATGATCTCTGGTCTTTTGGGGGACTAAGTTCTTTGAAGAGTTAACTTAAATTAGTAGAAAGTCCCTATGAATTTGGTATTGAAATTATTTTCCTTGGCTTCGCAACTCTTCCCGCAAAAGTCTATGGGCAGGGCTCATTGAGAGCGGTTGGGTGGCCTGGCGGTTGTCGCTGGGGAAGAACGAGGACTCCTCCCTCTGGTGAGTGTCGCTTTGACAGCGGCTCGCTTTTTTTTTACCGCCCGCGGACCTTTTCGCATTCTGCATAAATAATAAAAAATTTCGCATAAGCGGTGTTTTTCAAAATCAAAAGGGTTCCTTTGGCCTGCCCTGCCCGCCGTCCTTTGTGATGGCCGATGAGTCGTTCACCCCCTGGGAAAGGGAAGGCAGCCACCCGAGGCAGGGCCGGCAAGGAGTCGGGGGCGGGTTGGCTCGATTGATTCTTTTGTTTTGACCACAGAGAAGCATATTAAATTACCGGCCATCCGAGTGGCCGTCCGGCGGCCAAACAAACTCCCACTCGGCCAACAGCCGCAGCGGACTTGGCTTAATTTAACTGGCCAGAGTGGACTTTTGTTTGGCCGCTTTTTTTCGGGTCTTTGAGCATAAAAAAAGAGCCGGCCAAAGGCAAGGCGGGGCCGGGGGAGGCCCAGGTCAGTCGGCTGTTCGATTCGGTTTTTCGGGCGGACAGAGTGAGTGACTGGCTGACTGACAGACCCACCGCCCAAAGGACAGACGGACGGACAGATGGACAGACCAGCACATTCCGCATGCCTTTTGTTGCTGGCCTTGTTTGGCCGGCGCTGCGACGGCTCCTTTGGTGGTTTTGTTGTTTGCTCGGCGGGGGCCGTTGGACAGTCGACTGACAATTTGTATCAAAGCCGCCCCGACAGCCACGCCCTTTCGAGGGCGTCGCCAAAAAGGTCGAAGGTGTTGCAATCTAATTGCCATTCCCCCCTCCGCCTCACAGCGAGTGTAACAATAAGAAATATTCCAACCATGACTTCATCTTGACCTCCCCACAGCGGCAACGGCAGCCACGATGCCGCCAACGTCCCACACACACAGCCCGCGCACGCCGCCCCAGTTGGTCGCGCCACGAGCAGCGGACCAAAGAAACCGCCTGTGGCAGTGGGTGAAGCAGCACCGCCGCTGCCCTCTGGTGGCGGTTAATTTATTAAAACGCTAAATCTAACCAGCCAAAACGCAGGCCCCCCCTTCCCTCCTTTGCTGTTGCCAGAGCGCGAGATTGATTCGTTTAGTTGATCTGCCGCACGAAGATGACTTGCGCAGACGAAGAGACCGATCGGAAGAGCACTGGACAGATGGGCAGATCGGACAGACGAGCTGTGAAGCTGCGCAGACCGAGCGGCCAATGAGACCAAGGGACAGGTGGGACAGCTGGACAGACTGGTTCCGTCGCTGCATAGACCAAGAGAGCGATGGGCAGTTGGACAGTTGGACAGACCAGCTGTGATGCTGCGTAGACCGAGCGAACTATGAGACCGGCGGACAGATGAAGAGATAGACGTTGGGACAGTTGGACAGACTGATTCCGTCGTTGCACAGACCAAGGGACGACCGATGGGCAATTGGACAGTTGGACAGACCAGCTATGATGCTGCGAGCGAACGATGAGACCAGCGGACAGATGAAGAGATAGACGATTGGACAGACCAGCTCGGTTGTCACACAGACCGAGGGAGACAGATGAGATGGAGGGGACAGTTGGACAGATTGACTGTCCGGCCAGCCAGTTGGGTGGTCGCTTGTTCTTCTTCCACTTCCTCTTCGTTGCCTTTTTTATCAGCTCCTCGGCCATTTAAGCTTGAGTGGCTTTTCTAATTCACACTTTTTTCCACAAACCGGCAACCCGGGCGGTCGCACACCACACACACACACAGCCAGTGACATCGCTGCGGTGACACGCATAGGAGAGCCGAGTCGGCTTAGACGACTTTGCCGGACGTGATGAATGAACAGAAAGCGAGCGAAACCGACGCAGGGAGGAGAGTGCAGATTGGACTCCGCACACGCACATGTCACTTGGAGCATCGGGCTGTCATTTGTGTCAGCTTTACGGCGACTTTGTCCGACTGACCGCCGTGTCTGCGGCGTCCGTTTAATTTGCAAATGAGCAGAGCCCCGTAATAAGCAACGGTCACGGCGGGCTGAGCTAAGCTGAGCTGACTGCTGGCCATCAAATCAGTCGCGTTGAAATCCTAGAACTCTGGTCCCCTCCACGGGGAAGTCGTCTAGGTAACCGAGCAAGCGACAGGCAGTCGAGTCTGCCAAAAAAACTCATCCTCTTTTTTGTTGGTCTTTTGTTTGTTTTCCCGTCGCTTTGCCAGCCGGCGGTCGGTTGTTGTTTTCTTGCTTGGCTGGCTGAAGGAGCTGGGAGTTTTTTGTTTTGCTGTTTTAGCAAATACCGAAAGAAAAGATGAGACGATCGCCGACTCGCAGGTTCGGGCCGTTCTAGGAATCCAAAGATCCACAGACAGCCAGCCATTCATTCATGATTTGAGAATATCCCCCGCCTGCTGATTGAATTACAAGCCGGCGAATTCCCTTCAATTCTTTGCCGTGTGTAAGTGGCGCGTTGGTTTCCTGGAAAGGATCTCTGCCTCCCGCTCCCCTGGCCGCTTTTCGCGGAAGTGGGTCGCCCCTCTGACCCAATTTGGGCCGCGGTGAGGGGGCACTGCCGCCTACCAAAGCCCATAAATTCGGGCCTGAAATGTCAACGGCGACGTGAACGACAAAAACGCGGCCGCCGGCGACGTGTGGGTCATGCGGCTCACGGCCATAAATTGGGTAGTCTATGGGCCGTCTGCATGGGGGCCGTGGGTGGTGACGCGGCCGCCGGCTGAGGTGTCATCTCCCGGCCAACAAATCAGTTTATGCTAATCAGTCTCCCACATGGCTGACCAGACGGGCCCTCTGTTTCCATTCCGGGTGCTGACGGTCCACCAAAAATAACGAAAATTATTTATGTTCCCCAATCGATGGGAGTCGGCGGCTGCGACGGCCTCTCGATTTGGTGATGGAATTTTATTATTTATTAATAGACTGCGTAATTTGGAGTGACAGTTTGTCGGCCCGGCCGGATAGCGTGGGCGACCAGACGACGATCATCTCCCGATTCCCCAAATCATCAGGGGTCTTAATTTGCTAATCACACCTCATAAACCTAACGAGTAGCCAGCAATAAACACTTACCAGGTGTTCAATCGGACAAAAGGGCAGATTGTTGTCATGCGGATGTGGGGAGATCAAAGACCAAAGAGCGGAGAAAATTCATATCTCCATCTCCTCCATCTCTTTTCGGACAGTTGGGCAATCTGAAAAAAGCGCCTTGGGGAGAAAGAGCATTCACTTCTTCGTCTAGTTGAGGAGAGCACGAAGCGGAGAAGGGAGAATCTATCCATTCATCTCTTCGATATTCACCTCGTTCTCTTGTAGTTCTCTCTATTCGGACAGTTGGACAGTTGGGCAGACCGAACAAAGGGCATTGGGCAAAAAAGAGAGTTTACTTCTTCGTCTAGTTAGAGAGAGCAAAGAGAAGCTATCCATTTCTTCAATGTTCTCCTCTGTCTCTCTTGATTGTCTCTATTCGGACAGTTGGGCAGATAGTTGGGCAGTCTGACTGAAGGGCGTTGGAGAAAATAGAGCATTCACTTCTTCCTCTAGTCAGGGTGAACAAAAAACAGAGAAAAGAGCATCTCTCCATTTCTTCCATCTTCTCTGTCTTTCCCTCTATTTGGACAGTTGGGCAGATAGTTGGGCAGATTAAACGCAGAGCATTGGGCAAGAAAGAGTATTCACTTCTTCGTCTAGTTAGGGAGAGTAAAAAGCACTGGACAGGGCATCTCTCCATTTCTTCCTTCTTCCCCTCTGCCTGTCCCTCTTTTTGGACAGTTGGACAGATAGTTGGGCAGACTGAACACAGGGCATTAAGCAAAAAAAGAGAGTTCAGTTGTTCGTCTAGTTGGCCGGACAGAAATTCCCCAAACGGCAGCTGCAGTTTGACCAGACAAACAGACAGTCGGACAGTTGGGCAGATGGAAGGACCGAATGCAGTGCAGCATAAATAAGCAAAAAATTGTCTTTTATGACGCGACGCTGACTCGGCCTCGGCCTGGGCTTCCTGCCAGACCAACTCCACCGTCGCCGGCAGCCGTGGGGCACTTAAAGGTGCAGCGCGTGTGCCGACTGCGACGACGACGGTGTTGCCACCGCCTGTGCGTTGGTCAGGCACCATCACTGGTGCTGCTGGCGGTGGCGGTGGCGGTGGTGGTGTGGCGCAAAATGAGCGGAAAGCACAATCACAATGTTGCACTCAGAACGTTGAACTCGTCGCATTAGTTGCATGTGAGCGACTCTGGCAACCGGAGTGCGGGGGAGGGGCACCAGCAGGAGTTGCTTGGGTGAGATGTGTTTGCGATTTTCATAATTTTTCATTTTCACGCACTGTTGGGACATTTGAAAAACCAGCAGAACGCCGGGCGGGGCGGGGCTGGGGCAGGGATACTGTGGCTGTGGCTGCCCCTGGCACTGCACTCGCGCTGTAATTGGGGCAGGGGTGGCAGCTGAAAAGCAGCAGAATAAAATGCATTTAACACACACACACGGGGGCAGATACACCCACCAGTGGGCGCCCCTGGGGCAGTTTAAATTCAGTGCTGCAAAAGTTGTAAACTGCAAAAAGTTGCAGCTGCTAAAGTTTTTCAAATGCCGCACAGTTTGGCAGCCACTGAAGCAGCAGCAGATGCCCCGGTCCAGCCGTCCGTGGCCGTCATAACTTGAGGATAATGCGGCCTGAAACCATTTTGTTGTAATTGGCCGACTCGACTCTAATTCCGAATGCATTTATTATTTCGACATGGACTGACCCCGCCCCCGCCCCCGCCCCTCTCAAGTCCTCCAGTCAACTCGTTCTGACACGCAAGGAAACGGGTTTGGTTTTGCCTTCTTTTCGCGTTGATTTTTACATGCGTTCGGCTGGTCCTGCTCGCCGGCTGATGACGACTGCGAGAAACCAGATTTTACGATTGAAATGGGGATCTGGTTTGGCCACACGTTTGCCTTGCTTAGGACACCTCAATGGCAACGGGGTCGTCTCCCCCCCGTCGCTCTCTCTCAAGGTCTGTGACTCAGCGGAGACGGCGGCGTCTGGGCCGCATTCCTGTTTCCAGCGCCCAGACACACCTTGATTTTTGGCCAAATCTCTGGCTCTGGGCTATTGAACCCGCCGCGCGACCTCTCAACACTTTCGCCCCCCGATAATCCGCCTGTATTGGCCGTATTAAATGTCATTTGATTCCCGGCTGTCAACTTCAAAGGGCCACCGTCCGGGTGGCCGGGCATATTTAGTTCTCGGGCGTGTACAAGTATTTAAATTATAAACACACACGAGCCGCTGCAAACTGCAGAAGATCAAAGCCCGGGCGACTTGCGGGTGACGCGCGTCCAGCAGTCAATGACTCTCCAGCTGTTCTTGTTGTTGTTCAGGGCTTAAATTACTTAACCGGGCCGAAAAGTCCTTTGTAGTTGGCGCCCAAAATGCAACAGTCCCCTCGTTGAGAGAAAAACGGTTTCAATTACGCAAACAAAGGCCGCCCGAAGGGGACCCGTTCCCTTTAATTGTTTGAGCCAAGCCGACGACGGCGACTCGTACGACTTCCTTGACAAACTTGGCAAAAACAACCAGAGAAGGGCGAGGCAGGGGCGAGGCAGGGGCGGGGCAGGGGCCGTGGGGGTGCTGGCGCCGGCTGGTCGCCCATAAAACCCACGGCCAATAAATATGAAAATTTCATTCCCACCCGAAAAAAACTTGCATTTTCCAAATGCGCACTTCTGAGGAGGGACGGACGGACGGACGGACGGGCGCGCGCGTTTAATGGCCAGGCCGAGTCTAAAGTCCAATAGTCCGGCGGACTTCGATTGCGCGGCCGCGAGTGGCACGCGCAATTTGAGGCGTCAAATGCCACAACGCATAACTCATACGCAGCGTGTGACGTGAGCGATGGGCCGCCGAGTTTTGGGCCAATTTTTCAGCGCCAATCCAAAGCTCCGTTAGCAGGAGAGAGGGAGCGCCAGTGGAAATGCGGCAATTAACCGTTTTGATGGCCCACCCGCTGCCCCCGCCGGTCGGGCTGGCCGGCCGGCTGCTTCCACAATTAAAAATAACCATCATTTCTAATGGTCGTCGCCGTCATCGCTTGCAGCACGCACGCCAGCCCCGCCCACCGCCGCCCCGCCCCTCGGGCACTGCGTATGCAAGTGAAATATTCGAAGACCGTCGGCCTCTCGGGCCGTTTGACTGTTTTGGCGGCCATGGCCGCAAAGCGCCCACGACAGCTTGGCTGGCTGGTGCTGGGGGTTGGGGGGCCGGGAAACTGCAGTTTTTCCGGCGCACAGAAGCGTTTCAAATTACAGACACCAAATAAGCCGCGGCGGGCCGCTCAGCTTGGCTGCCTGAGGCCGACAGTTCGCCCAGCAATAAAATGCGTGGCAAAATGCAATTGAGAAATTAATTTCTCCCATTCATTCGCTCGCATTTGCGCTATAATTAAAACTAATTTGTGTATGCAGCGGCGGCGGCAGAGTCTCTGGCGAAACGCAACGCCCCGATCCCCGCCCCCAACAGACACTTTCTTTATGGCAGCAACAACGGCAGACCAATAAAAAAAATCCGCTACAGAAAATAAACCAAAAGTTTCCAATTAAACGGGAAAAACCTCAACTCAACTCGAGTCGAGTCGACTTGGCCAGTCGAACGGGGAGTCGGCCAAGCACTCGGCTGTTGCTAATGAGCACATCTGCACCGCATCCTTTGGGCGGCCTGCAATCCTGCCAACCAGCCAAGCATCCAGCCATCGACCATTGATAGAAATCGCCCGGTTCTGGGGGCCAAATGAAGTGCCAGAAATGCGAAGCGAAATTGCATAAACCACTCGACGGCGACCGGAGCGAGAGGGTAAACATAAAAAAATAAACCAGAAAGCCGCACAAAATTTTCAACAAAACTTCCACGGCCCCAGCAATCCCTCCGTCCCTCTGTCCGCCCGGCCGGGTTCATTAACACCAACGAAAAATGCCAGGGCAGTCGGCTCGGCGGCCCGGCAGCCTCAGCTTGCCAGGTACCCCAGCCGGGCAGCGTATCTACCCCGGGTCCGGGTAAATCTAAATGACTTCATTACTCTTTTTTGTGGGGGTGGTGGGGCTTCCACTCCACTGCCACTTTCATTTCAAATGCCGCAAGGATGTGCAACAAAATGCGGCAGAAAATCAGCACAAAAAAATCGCAAATAGAAAATAAAAGAATCCGGAGCCGAGAGCCATGCAAATGGAGAAACAAGACCAACAAGTCGGCGATGATTACAATTTTATGCCCTCTCCCAGGCCTTCGTGCCTGCATCCTGCGGTCGGTGACTCGTTGTTCTCGGCGCTCGTTGCCTGGCGCAACATTGAAACGCCCTTGCGAAGGGTTGCCCGCTGGGTCCGCTGGCTGCTGGGGTTGCTGGTCGAGTGCTCCTCTTGCCAAGGGGAGTGCACTGCCAGTGGGTGCTGCTGGGTGGTTTGGATTTTTTGCGTTGAAGAAAACTTGCAAACCGGGAAATTTAATTAGACAACCCCGAGCTCCGATGGTGACGCTGGCTTCGCCACCAGGGAGTGGGGTGTGTGTTCAAGGGTGAAAGTATCTGCGGGAATCGGATCCACGAGGCCTTGCCTATTAATTGCTCTGCATGCGTTTCGCTGCATCCAGCAATCCCTCCCCACGGATTCGCCCTCGCAAGTCGCATTGTTTTCCATTATTAATGAATTAAACTTGACTTTCGGTTCGTTGGCTGCTGGCAAACACAAGAACGCTGCGGCCATCCAATCCACGAGGGCTGCAAGCCACCAAATGAACTAGTTCAGGTCGCTGCAGTCACTACAGGAATCGGTTCCTTGTCCAGGCGAGCAGCTTTAGTTTCCACTCGCAAGGAATGATCTGCTAAGCTGAACTCCTTGTGGTCTAAGCTGCTCACATACTAGAGCTGCTAACCATCAACCAAATGAACCAGTTCCGAGGTCAGTAGATTCTACAGGCTTTCAGTCTTTGCCTCCACTAGGAAGGATGTGTGTGATATGCTAGACTCCTTTTAGCTTAAGCTGCTGATATTCACATAGCACGGGAACCTTCCAACTTGCTTGGGCTGCAAAACGTTCATTAATCAGTCAATCAGTTATCAGTTCACGGCTCGGAACCTTTAGTTCTTTGTGCCAGGATTTCTGCCTGCTTCTTTGTTTGTAGGGCAGCGTGAGTTGGACTTCTTTTAGTTTAAGTAAAGTCAAGTGCAGTCGTCAGCTCTCCGTGATCTTTGTGTTTCCGCTCCTCAGTCCACCTGCCTCTTTTCTTCGATTGTAGACCCAATTGAGATCTACGAATACCTCGAATATTTGCTCGTTTTGGATCCTTCGTCACGCAATTTCCCGTTGTGTGTGCAGCCCTGGTCGGCGCGTCAACTGCAGGCGCTGGAGGGCGTGGGTTTTTGGGCATTTTTAGGGCGGTGGGTGAGGTCCTCTGGCGACGGTTTGGTATGACAAAGTTTCCTTTAATTTCTCCCTTGTTTTTGGCCTGGCCAGCGGTTGTTTTTCCAACGGGCAGGAGGCCTCGGCCCCCGCGCAGTTCAATGACTCGCCCAAGCCGGGGAGATGCCAGTGCCAGTGCAATGACATCGCCCCCATCTTGGCCGCGGCTGCAAGTGCCGCAGAATAAAGACGCTGGCCGAGAGATGCTGACGATGCCTGGGATTTAATAAGCCCGGCTAAGTCGAACGGGCCGATTGTTTTCCCCTTTGGCTGGGGCTAATTAAGCCGCCCCAGCAGCAACAACCACAGCGACCGCAACGACGACAGACAATTGAAATGCCAACCAGCCAGCCGGCCGAGCCCACATGATTTGGCATTGGATTGGCTGGCATTGGGGCGGTGCCGGCGGCGGGCGGGCTGGCTCATTGAACGGTACAACCGACGACGACGGTCATAACATTTTAGAGGAGCTGCTGCCGCTCGGGTCGCCAGTTGCCCGTCGCCGGCATGCGAGCACTGCCCGTCTATGGGCATTTGATAGCCTCAATAAATAAACCCAATCGAACGACACAGGCCGGGATCGACGGGCCAGCAAGGACTCACACACAAAGACACACACGAAACGATCATTTTCATAAATTCAGAGGCGGCGACGGTGGCCATCCGAAGTTTACGGCTCTACTGTTTTGATTCCGCTAACTGTATCCGTCCGTCGCTGCCATTTTGGGGTCAAGTGATGAGGCGACACGAATCCGAAAGATCATTTAATGGCCGAATAAAACCGCCTCTACATTTGCCTGACAGGCGGCCGGCCCGGCCTAAACAGTCTTGACAAGTTTGAAGGATTTGTGCCCGGAGCTGTGGGCAAAATCCCAGCCGAGCCGGGCCAGTCTGGGAATTATTACCCCAGAACCAAAGTGGCCCCGTCGTCTCTGTAGAGCGGCCCCGCCCCGGCCACTCCACTGGCGAGGCGTGGCCGACTTTCCACTCCGAAATGAATCGAGGCTGTTGCTCTGGTGCGCGCCACGTCGGCGCTGCTAGCTTTTTGTGGCCGGGCTTTTTAATTTAAATGACAAGCAAGCGGGAAGCCAACGTCCGCCTCTCCTGGGCGCGCGCTCTCACGAGAAATGGAGATTTCATTAAAATCGCCAGCCAAGGCACCTCAAATATAAAAGAAAAACATTTATAATATATGAATGCATAACGGTTTCCCTGACCTGGCCCAGGGCGGCTCCTTCAACTGACTGCTTCCAAGACGCCCACTCGAGAGCCCGAACTGTTAAGCTGTCATAAAAATGCCTCCTTCAGCTTTTAGAGCATTCGTAGTTGGCCGGCAATCGTAAATGGCAGATGCACCTTCCCGCAAATTATGCCCAAACAAATGATCCATAATGAAGCAGCCTGCCTGCCAAAGTCAATATTTTTATTGGCTAACGAATGCCAGTTCAAAAGTCGACTTCTCAATACTCTCACCGAGAGAGAGAGAGAGAGATCAGCAAAGGCTAAAGAATTATTAAGCATTGTGGGAGAATTTTATCTAATCTCGTATTTTATATTTTTATGAGTCTGCTCGACTCGGATCTGTTGGGCTCTTCAAAGTCTTCTTTTCCTCCTGGCTTATAGTACAGATCTTTATCTCTATTCTGAGCCTCAGTTCAAGATCTCAAAATAACCAAGTTACCCTGGTATCATTTGGGAAACTACCCGATTGTCTTTATCTCTAGACGAATAGAAAAATTAGATATGGATTCTCTTCTATACAAAAATCGTTTTATTTGTAATATTCCAAGAGTCTTAAACTAAATTGGTGATCAGGGATCAAACCAGCCTCGTCCATCACTAGCTGAAATATTCTTTTAAGAACTTCTGAGAACATTGCCATTAAACTGATCGGATGGTTTCAGGCTTGCCGGGATTGGGATCAATATCACTTCCGCGCGGTTTCAGGCTCAATGCCATCAGCGCCAGGCGATTGCAGCTGCTGATTTCCCAGTTCGGCTGAGGGCAGTTTGGAGAGCTTCTTCTTCTAAGTCCTGGGAGTCCAATTACGAGGTGAACTACACGGACAAAACGAGACAATTATGTAGCTAGAAACGGGATTAGGAATACCTCGTAGATATTTTAAAATGCATGGGTGAAGGAATTCAATTTTTAAATCATATTTTAGTTTTTTTTGGACACTTAACCCATTTTTTCAGAAATTTTGCGTTTGCTGTGGGGGAAGGTAAAAATTTTTTTTGTCTTTTGCGCCTAAAAGTATGCAACGGACCGGCTAAACCGCCTAAAAGTATGCAACGAAAATTAAAAAAAAATTTTTCAACAACCCTGGCCTACCCCCACGTCGAGTTTGAATTTGCTAAAAAACCTAGCCTACCCCCAAAGCGCGCTCAAAATTAGCTGAACACGCGACTCCCCCCACAAAAAGGCGATTTTTTGACTTACCTGGCTGCATTGGAGCCTTTGGAATCCTCCTGCTAAAGACAGAAAAAGCACAGTCAATAAAGTGTTAATTGTTTGGGAAGCCTACGTAGGCCTAAAGGATGATTTAAACTCCTTATGCAGAAATTGTTGTCTCCAATCCAAATCAAGCTCAAGGCCCAAAAGAAAAAACTCGCTGGACTTACAGTAAGCAGTTTCTAGGATACCAAATGCAACAATTAAACGAGAAGGACCTCTCAGATTTTAAATATTAAACTGTTTTGATAAAACTCGTAATATTCTTAGAGTTCTGATATGCCCAGTTCACCGCTTTATGTAGAGTATTTGAGGGAAAAGTCGGTTCTGTGGTTGGCCGGCCGGCCAGGTGGGGTGGCTGGCTCCACCGGCCCAGCCTTAATTACAATGTTAGAGGAGAGCAGCGAGTCCAGGAGCAGCAGTCGCAGCAGTTGCAGCAGCAGCTGCCACTTTGGCCTATGATCAATAAAAAGCGATGGCTAGCGCTGGCCAACGATGGTCATGATAATGACAATGTAGCCCAAGTCTGGGGCCCACCTCCAGCTGCCTGGCAGCGGCCAGCAGTTTGCCTGCCAATGAGGCCGATGATTAATGACAATAAATTTGATTTTATGCGAGCAACTCTGCTATGGATTTGCGGCGAACGATCAGAGGACAATGCGCCACTTGATAAGGTAACCGAACCGCCAGGCCAGCCGCCCAACCGCCGTCTAGGGCATAAATTTCGAAAATATGACGCAGCGGCTGTCATAAAAATGCAATGCAGTTGGCTGGCCGTCCACCACAGTAGCTTCTCCATCAGCGCCCGGGGTTCTTGCGTTTGCATAATTTACCATTAAGTAGCCGCCGGATAGACACACAGACGGTAGGACAGTTGGACGGACGTGCCGCTGCGCCTGCGCATTGTCTGACTGGTGGCCATCACTCAAAATGTCGGACGCTAATTGGACAGTGAAATTGCCGAGTGGCCGCTGCAGCGGCGGCGACTGTGGCGGTTGCAATGATTTAGTGGCCTGGCCAACGCACCAAACTGTTCTCTTTTCTGTTTCTCTGTTTTTATTTACGCGCAGATTCAGTTTCGAACCGCCCGGAACCCGCGCTCTCCGCCACTCATTAATTATGCGAGCTTCGGGCATAAAAAACATAAACAAATGAAGTCGCTGGCTGGAATTTGCGAAATTCGTTGGTGCAGTTGGTCGGGGTGCCTGGCCGGTTACAGTTTTAGTTTAATTGAGATTTTTATTACCACCACCGCTCTATAATTATATGAGCCATTAATCCGACAACAACAATCACAACCACAGAGAGGATAAGCGGAGCGGTTAAATTTGCTCATTACGACGGGGGGAGGGGGACGAAGTCTCGTTTGTCGCGAAACTTGACCGCAACCGAGAGACAAGCGAGCGGTCGACGAACACGAATTAAAATTTTAAATGTCGCATCTGGAGGAAAACAAGTTTTTTGTCGACTGCATCCTGACGGCCAAGAAATGCAGATGATGGCCCAAAGATCGCCTGCTCTATATACACAGTCCAGTTCCCCCCAGTCGACTCGCGGGTTGCCGACGCCATTGCTGCCTATCGACGCGACGCAGAGTTGCCCGGTGCTGTACTGTCATTCACACAGATGCGCCGACACGCGCGTGTGTGTGCGGCGGCGGCTTCATTGTCATCGTCGTCGTCGTCGATATTTGCCATGATCTTATCGTCAGACTAAAGTCATGTTCCACCGTTCGCTGGCTGGGTGCCTCGGCGGCTGTCCGTCGGTCCATGCTATGAAATTGCCTTGATTGCCTTGGCAACTTTGCGGCGGGACGCGAAGCTGCTTCGCCGCGGCAGTCACTTGGGCGCAATTATTTTGTTTTGTGTGTCGTCGTCGTTGTTGCTGCGGCCGCTGTCGCCGCACATCATCTTTGGCGCTGAGTTATGGCAAAAGACCTTGGAAGCTGAGCGTGCGCAGATTTCTTTTCATGGCAACCGCGCCGTCTGTCCGCCCCTCCCCGGGTCCTGTAATTTGTCACTGCAACGTCAGCGCGACGCGTGCGCCGCTGCAGCTGCTGCTCCTGCCAGCGGCTATCGCCGCCTGCGATCTTCGTACAGTCGCCGGCCGAAAAGCCCTCCTGCGGCGGGCGACTGGCGCTCGACGACTTCTTTACGGCCTTTGATTTTTACGATTTGCTCTGCGCTCCTCCGGCTTATCACACCCTTAACGGTTTTACGCTCGATCGGTTTTTTAATGCCCGCTTCTTGTGTTCTTTTCTTGCAGGCGGAAATGCTGGTGGACGAGGCCCTGCTGGGGCCCCTGGCCCTGCCGCCCTCCCACCACCCCCTGCCCGCCAGCCTCAAGCACCACCGCATCCCGGCCGACATGCTGGACATTCCAACCAAGAAGCACAAGGCTCTGGACATGGCCAGCTACCATCCACTGGATCTGCAGCGCTACCACCTCATGTACGCCCACTGCATGCAGCAGCAGCAGCGGGTGGGCCAGCAGATGCCCGTCTTCCGGCCCTGGGGCCCGGCCAAGCCGTACCTCTCGGCCTACGGGACGACGCTCTCCACGCTTCCCTATGCCTGCCAGGAGCCCCCCGAGCTCCAGAACCCCGAGCGTGTGGTCAGGAACTCCGACCGCGAGCGCTTCGAACGCACCTTCCAGCCGAATGTGGCGCTGGCCCCACGCAAGAACCTTTTGGGCAAGGAGCGCGACAAGGACCGCGAGCGCGAGCGCATCGAGCGGGAGAGAGAACGCGAAATCGAGCGCCACCGGCAGCGTGAAAGGGAACGCGAGAGGGAGCGCAGCAAGGAGCGCCACCAGTCAGCGGGCAGTCTGCAGATTAAGCAAGAGCGAGCCAACACGCCCTTGGAGGAGCTGCATGCCCACCGCCTGACAGCCACCCTGCCAAGGGCTGGCCAGCCGGAGGAGGAAGCCTCGCCGGCCCAGCCAGGAGCTGCGGCAGCACCCGCCCCACCCCTGCCCCTGCCATTGAGCCTGGCGCCCTCGCAGCCCCATCGCCACGCCCCCCCACATCATACCTCGTCCTCGACGTCGGCCAGCTCCACGACCTCAACGTCTGCACCGAAACCAGCGCCAGCGCACCTGCCTCCCCCGCCCAGCCAGCAGCATCAGAACCAAAAGCGCCACCTGCCCCTGCCCATGATGCGTCCCTCCCGCAGCCCCGAGGAGTTCTCCGGCTCGAACGAGATCACCTCCTCCACCTCGCCGGTGCCCCAGGCGGCCACTGGCCTGGGCAAGCAGCACGTCATCGCCACGGTGAACCAGCACACGAAGCTGCTGCCCAACTCGAGCTTCCAGGCGGGCAGCAGTGGCTCTGGCCACGGCCCCACCACCAACGAAGTCTCCAGTCGGATTCGCATAAACAAGAATCTGATGAACGCCACGCCGCCGGATTTGCCGGGCCCGCTGCCGCCGCCACCGCCCTCGAGTGCCCACCACAGCGGCTACTACAAGTCGCCGCCTCAAATGGCCTCCCACTACGTCTACCACTCGCCCACGCAGTCCTCGAACGCCGGCCTCAACCTGAGCACGCACCACAGCCACCGGGAGTCGAAGGGGCAGCTGGCGGCAGGCGGCCAGCAGAACGGCAAGCCGCATTTGGGCAGCGAGTTCGAGTTGTCCACAGACACCGACGACGACAGCCTGAACGGCGAGCCGGACAGCAGCAACATGCTGCCGCCCTGGGAGATGGCCGTGGAGGCCCTGAGGGAGACCCGGCCCAGGGATCGAGAGCGGGTGCTGCACCTGCTGCAGCGGCTGCTGCAGGAGAACCAGCAGTACCGCTACAACAACGTGCAGCTGGGCGAGCTGGTCCACAAGCAGGACACGCACATTACCGAGCTGCAGGAGGAGCTGGAGCTGTGCCGGCGGCAGTTGGCCAAGAGCCAGCAGAACGGGGACGCCAGTGACACCGCCAGCTACAGCAGCAGTCGCAGCAGTCGAGGCGACTGCCAGAAGCCCAAGGAGGAGCTCGAGGAGGAGGAGGAGCGAGTCAGTCCCATGGAGGTGGAGGAGTCGCTGCAGCTGAAGCGGAAGCTGGAGGAGGACAGCCAGGAGACTCAGCCCGAGAAGGCCCTAGAGCCCAGCGAGAGCGATGAGGCCGAGGACTCTGTGAACAACAACAAGCCACGGACAGAGGCCGTCGAGGAGGTCAAGCTGAACGGACTGCCTAGCGAAGAAGATGAGGACGACCAGCCGCTGGCAGCGGAGTGCAAGCGTCTGAAGCTGCAGGACAGTGAGAAGCCAGCGGCAGCCACGCCACCCACCAGCCCAGCGGAGGAGACCAGCTCGGAGGAGGTGGACCAGAAAGAGGAGGTGGCCACGAAGGACACGGACAAGAGCAGCAATGCCGAGGAGAGCCAGAGCCAAAGTGAGAGCGGCTTTGCGGGCGAGCCCGACGGCAGCTACGAGGAGGAGAGCAACGAGGACGACCAAGAGGCCGGAGAGGAGGAGGAGCCAGAGGAGGAGGAAGAACTGAACGGAGAGGCGGCGGAGGGCAGGCGGCCTGGCCAGGATCAGGTGCAGGCACCGCACAGCAGTGCGCTGGCCACGCCGCCCACCGCCACCACGCCCGTTTCGCCGGACTCGGCGGCAACTGCGGGTCAGTTGTTCGACAGCAGCAACAGCAGCGATGCCTCCTCCCTCAAAAAAGCCCAGCTCTCAACCTCCGACAAGATCGAGAATAAGGACGAGGAGGAGGAGGAGGACGACGATGACGATGAAGTGCCGCTGCAGCAGCGCCAGCAGCAAAAGCAGCATCACCATCGCCGGCACACCACAGCCATACCCGCCATCACGAGCCAGGCCTCCCAGGCCACCAAGGAGCGGCGCCACAGCCACAACTATGGATCCGGTGGTGCGGCGGTGACGGCCAGGACAATGCCGCTGGCCACCAAAGCGAGCAAGAAGCAAACGCCGCCGACAACGAATTGCGAGTTACAAATCAAAAAGGAGATCACCTAGGACGTGAACAGGATCGGCCCCTTTCCCGAGCCGCAATGCATCGCACGGTTGCCCTTATTTTTAGCCGTTAGTTTGTAGCCGTAGCCAAGTAGTCTCGTCTCTTTCTCTCTCTCTCTCTCTCTCTGTCTCTCTCTACACAGCACTTTCACTCGCGGAGGAAACCACAATTTTAATATGTTCTAGTTTAAGGGTCTCTAGCGCGTAAGTCTGCCTCGTCCCACGCCTCCCGCTCCGCCTCCCCCGCTCAAGAACGCACACAAACACACACACACACACCAGCACACTTTACACAAGCAGGCGCAAGCGAGCGAGTCTCGTGTGCCGTTATTGCTGTTGTTATCGGCATCGGCATCGGTATCGATTCAGAGTTGTTTTCGACTCGCAGTTGCGCAAGTTGATCTCACGTACAAATATGCTAAGGATTCTTAACATTTTCATTTAGATTTTCCCTGCTAATTTCCCTTTTGTTTTACGTGCGCACACGAGAAGAGGAAACGAAACTTAAAGTGCCAATCCGTTGGGCTTTCGGGACTTGGAAGTGACTTTAATTTTAAACCAGAAACAGAAAAAAGGCATTTTTTTTTGTAGATTGTTTCTGATGCAGAAATTATGATTGAAACCAAAGCTTTAAACAAATTCAAATTAATTTGTAAATTTAGTTATTATTTTTTTAAGGCCAACCAGACCAAGTTTAGGGTGTGTTTTATTTTTAAAATTACCTACTTACTTTTTATGCTTAGGCTACACACAACCCAACCAGAAATGCAATTTGAAGACATTTAACCCACAACCGAAAGGCATCCAAGAATCACTCAAAGCGAGGCTTATATTCTACAGGGGGGACGGGGGGTTGCCTCTAAAGTTCGTGTGCTTCTTTTAGTTAATTTAAGTTTAAGTTTCATTTCCCGCAACGGACAAAACGATGACGATGACGACGGTAATGAAAAAAGAGTGCAGAAGCTGCGACAACCGAAACAGAAACAGAAACACACAAAATGAACCCACCACTGAGAAACAAACGAAGAAGAAAGAAACAAATCTAACAATCTAGTTATATTAAATGTTTTATACAAATTCAAGTTAAAGAGTTCGATACGAATGCCGCGTTACATTTAACAAGTTTATAAACAACAACCACACGCATATATATATGAATCTATATATATAGAATACATTATATTATAAACTTTAATATTTATTGTAGACCTTAATTGTTTTGCCCCTTACGCTTGCTTTGTAGGAATTTAGTTGATAGTCGACACAAACAACCAGCAACACAAATCTGAACCGAGGAATCATCATCGGATCGAAGGAGTATCGAAGGATAATTTTAAATACTTCGCCCGCCCTTGGGGGGGCTCGGTTTTTGTAAATATTTTTATCTCTATATTGAAAAATATTTCGTATCGTTGCGTTCTCGTTACCGATATTTTTGTGAGAAGTTAAGGAGGAAAATTACAGCCAAGAGCCAAGCGAAAGAGCGCAGAGATTTCTAAAATCTATAAACTTTTGTTAAACATATTTTCATACGAATTATTTATGCCCGTGTGTGTTTGTACTTTCTAAAAGGAAACATTTCGTTGTTTGTTTAAAAACTTTTTCGGAATTCAAAACTACACCAAAAAAACAAAGAACATAACTGTTATTTAAATTTAAAGAGCAAAACAAAAATTAAATACACATAGAACGCCCTAAAATTAATGCAGAGAATAAATTTCGATGTACGAACATTTCGGTTTGATTTTTGTGTTTCATTTGACGGCTTCTCCGATCGGCTAACGCAGACCTAATGAACATTGAACTCAGTGTATCAAATGTTTGAGCAAATGCATAGAACAAGTTATCCATGTTAAATATCCAACGGTTTTCAAGCGAAACAAAACAAAAAACATTCGTATTTATGGCCAAATTTTACACCATTAAAATAACAAACAAAAACTACAAATACATAGTTGAACGGGCGCCCAGAGCCCAGCATAAACAATAACAATCATTTTGTAATTTAAAAGAAAAACAAGAACAAATATACTTATTCAAATTTAAAGTTGTCCTTACAAACTATATTGAAATAAAATACAAAATTGCTATGCTATTAAAAAATTCAACCAAATGTCTTTCAATCGAAAACCAACCGGGGAAACTAATGCCGAAAACAACAACAACAGCTCGAAAAGCCTCTAAGCCAAAAATGGCGCCATCTAGGAGTAAATTTTAGCAGTTTACTCGTCAATGAGGCCGTCCATCAACGGCTGAACCCAACCACCCATGAATTTCACTCATTCTTTTAAAAATGCCACCAGACATGTTTTTTTTTTTTAATTCTATTGCAACTTTGTTGCTCTTACTTCGCATTGAATAAGAGAATTTAGCGCCATCCCCAAACCAAAATGTAGTTGTCGCACTCAGTGGCGCCATCTATGAGAAAGCGGAGCAACTGCATTGACTGAATCGAAAACCCGACAGCCCGCACAAAACAACCGACAACCGCTTAACCATGAGGCAAAATAGAATTTGAAAAATATACAAAAACTTTGCTTGATAGGTCCCCGGTCGGTTAGTCCGTCAGTCGGTGTTCCCGTGCCCAACATGGGGATGTTTAAATAAATAAAATGCTATCACTTACCTTGTTTTACATATCCGACGAAATGTTTGGGAGATAAATTCCTCTGCCTCAAAGGGCGCTCGCTCTGGAATGCGTTGAGCGCTCAGTCTGCCTGGCACGGCGAGAGTGAAAAGAAGCATCCGGCGGCGCGTGCGCATAAAGTTGGAATCTGCAAGAAAACAGTAAACAATAATTAAAAGTTTAATAGCGAGTTAAAAAAAATAATAAAATATGAAAATTATTCCTCTTTCGTACCTTCAAGTATTTGTGTTCTAAAGAATTTTCGTCAACTTATCAAATTGCTGAAAGAATTTTCGTGACGCTGTTTTTGTTGTTCTTTTGTGGCAGAACCGGTTTCGCTGTTCGTGCCTGCAACTTCTTTGGGCTCGACCTGCAAGAAGAAGCAAACATAAACAAAACATTCGGCGGGAGACTAAAAATTATTTAAAAAAGAGTCAAAACATGAGCGCCGGCCTGCCCCAACTCATTGAGGATTTGCAGCGCCTGTCTGAGGATCAGGACAGTGCCGATGTGATGTTCATCTGCCGCGATGATGAACGCATCTACGCACATCGCTTAATTCTAATGGCCCGGTAAGTTGCCTCAATTAGCCAAGGAATCCATTTCTAATACATTTCTTCAGTTGCAAAAGCTTCAAGACCGCCAAGCGGGGCGAGGTGTGCCGCATCCCTGGCTCCACGGTGCAGCCCTCGGTGCCGGGCTCACCCACAACCATTCGCCTGCCGCAGGTGAACGCCGAGCTCTTCCGGCAATTCATCCTCTACGTCTACACGGCCAAGGTACTTCGAGATCTTTCTCTATACCGAATTATTATAAAGAACTTATTTTTTAGCTTATGCTGCAAGACTCACGTGTTTTTGAGATGATGACACTGGCCCAGGACATGGGCGTGCTGGAGCTGCGGGCCGCCTGCGAGGATCACGTCATATCCACATTATCTGTGGACAATGCCTGCACTTTCCTGGCGGCCGTCATGGAGATGCACGAAAAAGCAGGTGAGTGTCGTGGTCATCCCATTGACATAGCACAAGAGCAAACAAGTGGCTGTGGATATTCTGTTGTTGGATTGTTGGTTGCCACTATTTCTTGAGGCCTGGGGACTCGATTGTACATATTTACTACGTCCAGTGACGATCAGTAATCCAAATACGCCGAATTTTTCACTTTTTCCGGAGAGAAACTAACTGCGTGCCAAAGCAACGTGCTTTTTAGCACCAGCAGACGCCACCTGCTTTCCAAATTTATGGAATGCAGCCCTCGCTTGTCCCAGTTTATTGGCCAGAGTTGCTCTTTTACCAGGGCTGCTACTGAGCAGGGTTGTATGGTAGAATTA
>JBAMCP010001133.1:0-27432 GCA_037075105.1 Lissocephala sabroskyi | reverse complement strand
AGGCACGCTATTCCTAAACACACACACACGCACACACACTTGTGAGCGGTTGAACACACACACACACGGACAGGGGCAAGCGGTTGACGATTGCCGCCGAATGCAATTCACTTTTTTATTTCTTCTTTCACTGATTTTGCGGTTTTTTATTTCTTTCGCTGTCTGTGTGGCTTTGTCCACAGACACAGTTGCGTATTTATGCTTAATTAAAACTAATTAAAAAAGAATTTGGCGCCGTTGGGTTGATTTCTGTTTTCTCTTCTCTTATTCGTCGATTCGATACGCGCGCTACGCACAACCGAACTCGGCCGCTGCTGGTCTTCAAGTTCCGCTAACAAACGCAAAACCACCGTTCGTCTCGCCGGCCCGCATTCAACTAGTGTTGGACTGCGCGCACTGGAATAGGCGAAGTCTGTCGGCCTGCCAACTCGCAAGAGCGCGATCGAGCGGTCGGGCGGCTCTTTTCTCTCTTCCCATACAAAACAGTGAGTGCGTTGCTCTTCGTGCGGGTGTTCGGCTCGTGCGAGAGAGTTCGGCTCTGCTTGGCACTCAGTTCGCTCATTTCTCGGCGCACTTTTCAGCCGTTTTCGCAGCGACTCTTTTGTTTTGCGGCAGATGACCGCTTGGCCAATGGCGATTTATTTAAATAAAAAAACACATTAAATTCAAATAAAATTAAATTGCAATCAATGGACTTTTATTTTGTTGCTGTAGAACGTTAAGAGCAGGAAATAAATGTTTTATTTAAAATTAAAGAGAAATTCAAAACAACTTTTAACCAGGGTTGTCGATTGGCGCGAAGTTCAAAATTTTAAACAAATCCTTTTTTTTTTATTATTTAATTTTCTAAAGTTATTATAGTAAGCTCAATATAATGTTAAGTTATTCAAAACAACATTTTTATGCGAAATTCATTGTTTTAATTTTATAAAAATCAGCTAGGATTGTTTAAATCGGCTTTCTTATTTGTATGTTGTGCCGAAACGCCACCTGGCGTCAATAAGCAGAAGGGCTGCTGGAAACAAGAAAACAGCAACTAAATTAATTAATTTGGCAAACATTTTACAGTGTGTGCTCGAAATCGACTTCTATATTTTTTTGGATTCTAGCAGATACAACAGTGTGTAAATAAAAGTGTACGTGTTTTTATGAAGTCAGTTTATTGCCACCACTTTGAAAGTTTCATAGCAACTCAGCTTTTGTCTGCTTGACAGACAACCACAGCCAAGTAAGCAGCTCTAGAGTTGCCACGTAGCCAACGTAAATGCGCGCCGAAAAATAAATAATTTAAAATTAATTCAAGACAACGGCATTAACATTGTAAAAATATTCTGAAACTTTAAAGCTTTTATTTATGACCATATTTTGTTTATTAAACTACCTTTTGTAGCTATTGCAAGAGGATTTAGTTGCTTGAAGATTCCAAGCAGATTGGCAGGGCTTTTGTTATTTTTCGTAAAGACGCCATTGAAATCCCACAGGTGGCGGCACTTGCTGAACAAATTTATATTAATTTCTTTAAAAGTATTAATTTCGTGCTTTATTTAAGCCGCCACGCAACTTCAAACAATCAAAAAGCACTCGCCAACAATCGAACTTAGACTTGCGGTAAAGTTTCGCGTTTTCGTTGTTGTTGTTGGCCGGTGCACTTTCAACACTCGCGTAATGAATTTTTAATTAGTTTTTATAACTCGCAGAAAACGCCGCCGGCACGTCAACCCCGTCCACCGCTTCCGCTTTTATTTTCCAACACTAACCAAAGGCAACTTCACGGTGGTTACGGTGGCTGACGGGCGGCGCGTTCCTTGAGTGGTTGGCAGTTGCAATCAAAAGACGGGCGGCGGGGCGGACGGACAGTGGGCCAACTTTCAATATTTAATGAAACAAATAAGCGAGGCGGTCCCCGTTGACCCGAAGCTCATCGGCCGGGGTCGGCTTGCGTTACAGCAAAATGCATAAACCAAACACGACAACCCTGGCCCCTCACCTGGCCGCCTGCTCGCTGGGAAAATTAATGACCCACCGACGCAGACTGGCTGCCAGCCAGTCCAGAGTCCCCACATGGGCACCATAAACCAATAACCGTAGAGTAACCAGAAAAGTTGCTAGACGAGGTCGGAGGGGGCCGACCGTTGCCCCCATTTGTATGCAACGCAGTGCTGGCAAAGTGAAATGCCAGAGCAGCCGCAGGCCAGCCGGGGACACCTGCCCAGATGAGGGTCGTAATCCCCGGGCGGGGGAGGGGTGTTTTGAATTTCTCGATGTTCGCGACAAACAAGAAATTTGGCCATCAACTTCCGGCGGAAACGGCTTCCCTTGAGCTTAGCCACATTGGGTCACCCGCTTGCCTAATTCGATTACAGCCATGTTTCCATTCGGATTTAGCGGGAATCCCGCACATCCTGGCAAATCCCTGTTCCCATGCCCTCGACGTTTTTAAAAGCGTCTCCATCATAATTCCGAAAAATGAAAAAACCGGAGCAGGCGACAAACCCACAAAAAAATCCGCAGCGCCACCTGTGGGCGGGGGTGGGAGGCGAAGGAAAGGCAAATTTCATTTAGCTGCCATTTTGTTTGTTGTTTCCAACGGGACCCCAAAGTGATATTGGCTCCATGTGGCTCAACTTGTCAGCCAGGGGGAGGGTTGCTACCTTTTTGCATTTTTGCTTAGACTGACTAATACAATTTACCAGCAGGACTCTCGGCCAGCCTTCCTTCACCTTTGCCGTTTCAACCGGACGGGAGGCTGGGGGAAGATGGGAATAAAATTTGCGGCTGCCCGCCCAACCGCCCACTTTGGCAGTGCAGCAGCAACTCCTGCACTCCATGAATTATTCAAAGAGCTCATAATAAATTGCTCTGGACCCTGGCCGCCTCCGTGCTGGCTTATTGGCTGCTGCTCTCCACATCCTTCCGAGGACAGTGGACCATGTGGGTCGTCGGCAGGAATGCAACAACGTCCTGCAAACGTCAAAGATTTTCAATGTAAAATAAACAAAATTAAGAGCCCTGCAGTGGGTGGGGAGTGGCTGAGGTGTGTGTGTGCGGGGGGTGGGGGTGGCTATTCAAATTATTTACCAACAACAAAAGGCTTTCAGGAAATTTTAAGTTCCCCGCAAAACACTCCTTTCGGAAGAAGTTTACGGTCGTTACGCAATCCTGGCAGGGCATATCAGTTTCTGAAGGGATTATGTAACAGATCCTGAAGTCTTACGGCTTTATAATTTATAATTTAATCTTTATAATTTATATACTTTAGGTAATACTTTTAAAAAGGAAGAGGTTCCGCAGCGAATATAAGTTTGAGGATTATTGAAATGTTATTTTATTACATTTGGTTTAGTTTTCGGATTTCTAAAGGATCAGAAATACAGCTCACACCTCAAAAAGAAACAGGCTTTAAACTTGAAATACAGATCGTGGCGATGTCCCATTTACTCTCTAAATCCTGCAGAGCCATCCGAATGGACGAAACGACGGATAGAAAGCTCCCAATTGATTGATTTGTACCCTTATCATGCCAACTTTCCCCTATTTTGGGTTTTTAAGATTTTGTGTCTTTATAGATTTTGTGTCCATAGAAATTGCCCCAAAGTTCTATAATCGTGGATACAGAATATAATTTTGAGTCAGCTGCTGGGGTATTTGCTCTTCGTTTGAAGACTTAAAATAGTTCAAAGGGGCCTAGAATTGAAAGCTCTTTAGGATTACATTTGTATACCCTTTACCCATTGAAGGGTAAGATCAGGAAATTTGCTTTAAAATTAACCATAAAGTGCGCAAAGGTCGGAAAAACTAATATTTGAAGAACAATTAAAAACCTCGAAGCCATTTAAAGCTTTTTACAACAGGGTGATGCAAAATTACAGCTCTTTATATTAGACGAATAGACAAACAGAATAAACCTAAAATCCAGCGGACGCCAACTGCTCTTCATTTTAAGATCCAAAACCCAAAAGAGTTCACGGGATTTTTGAACTGGAAGCACTTTAGGAAGCCTTTTTATTTGTATACCCTTTACCCTTAAAAGGGTAAGATAAGGAAATTAGCTTCCAAATTGGTCATAGGGTGCTCCAAAGTCAAATATGCTAATATTTGGAATACAATTCAAAATCTCGGATCAATTTTAAAATATTGACAACAGGGTGATGCAAAATTAAAGTGCTGCATAACAGGCGGATAGACAGACAGAGTTTACCCAAAAATTCGGATTGGCTGGTGCTATTTGCTCTTCTCCTTTTGTTTATAAGACCGAAAAAAGTTCAAAGGTCTTTTTAACGGGAAGCTTTTTAACTCTTTAATTTACCTTTTACCCCTGAAGGGGTAAGATAAGAAAATCCTTCTCCAAACCAACGATAAGGCTGAAATTTTGGGACACAACTCAAAATCTCGAGTCTGAAAAAGCAGCGTAACCATCCCCTCCTCCCCCTCCACCAGTGTCCTCTTTTAAGGGTATATAATAGTCGGTGTTTGCGGACTTTTGTTTTGGCTGCCACCGTGGAAAGTTAATGGCGTTGCATCTGCTGCCGGCCGGGAGGGGTGGGGACTTGGACTGTCGCCAGGATTTTGAACAACACAAAATAAATCAATTTGCTTTTCTGGCAAGCCAAAGGACCAAATGGGCGGTCCGCTTGCCAAGCGAAATTCCATGCAAAATTCTTGCTTTGCGAAAATTAAAGGCGCCGCCTGCCAGGTGACCTCATTGGGCGGTTGGGGGTGGGGGTAGTGAAAGGTCAGCCGGAAGCCGATGCGTGGCTGGCAGGCCGATTGGCGGGCAATTCGCCACTTCCGCTGGCCGCGCTTCCGTTGAAAGGCTTTGCTTCGATTTTATTGGCATTGCAATTTCCTTGGCATCGATCAGCTCAGCCGATGCCCCTGATAAGCGCCCAAAGGACCCCCAAGGACATGGGAGTTGGGCTGGAGTTCGGCCTGGAACTGTCGCAGGTGTGCATTGTGAGGACAATGGGAGCGGGTAAAGTGCAGGATTTCCTATAATTTCCTTTTGGCTTTCACCTAATTGAGTTGCCCGCCAGGCGACTGCCATTTTCACTAATTAGTTGATGCCCCCAGCCCAGGGGGGCGGTCCGCGTGTGTGTGGGTTTAGTTTGGGAATCGAAAAAGGATTCGAGGATAAGCACTCGCCAGCAACAGGTAACCCACATCCGGCTGCGGGTCCTTTATCCTACGGGATCGCACAAAAGGCTTGGGCCGAGGACGTCGGCAAGGGCAGGGCATATCCTGGGCTAAATTAAAAGAAAATGGAAGAGCATTTAAGTCTGCAAAACGCCGACGGGTCAGGGCGGACGGACGAGCGGACGGACGGCCGTCCGACTTCTTTTGTTGCCCGGCCACACAAAGAAACCAAAGGAAAACGGCGCCCCCGAAAGTGGGCGGGGCCGGTAACTCGATTAGGCGCGCCCCCTCCCGCAAGACGGGTGTGGTTAGTCCTTTAATCTGTGAATGCCGCCCTGGAAATTCAATTTACGGACACGAGATTTTCAAATTAGTCGAGACAACAAGGACAACAACAAAGCGCCCAGCATCCCCCGGGAATGGGCCAATCAAGTGACAAAATATTTAATGAACTTTAACGAAAAACTATAAACCCCAATTAATAACAATTTAGACGTCCCCAACCGACAGGACCTCAAGCAAACTTTATCCCCATCCGAAGTTGGGTTGATTTTTTCCTACTTTCCGGTGGCCCGATTGTCGCCACGACCATTACACCTGCCCCGGCCACGCCCTCTTGCTGCTTGTCATTTTCATGCCCTATAAAGCGCCAGAGTTGCCATTGTTTTTTTCGTTTTTCTGGGCCCCGACTTCGATTTACCTTTTTTGTTTTTACGAGGCCGCTGGGAGCCATGCCGCAAAAAAGTAAAAGCCCATTTAAAAGCCAAAACTTTGCCAGCCCCTCCCCCCGACCGCTGGCCAGGCTGAAAGTTTCAAGTCAGTTGTTTTCCTGCCTCGCAAGGACAACGGCAGCGGCGTGTTCAATGCGACGGCTTTGACAATGCACCACCGGCTTCTTTGTGGGCCCAGCCGCCGGCCTGCTCCGCCCGCAGGTCCTTTGGCGGCTGGGCCGGCGTTTCTGTTGTTGCCGTTGCATTTTTCTTATTTGCACTTTTGTTTCGAGTCATGTGGGTGTGCCGAGGGCGAGCTGGTCCCGCCCACTGTTTGCCTTTCGAGAGGGCGCGCCTTTCGCCCGGCCGCCCACTTGGCCCGGCCGAGTCACGGTTCTGCAATTATTTGCACTCCAATTAGATTCGGCTGCACAGGCGAGGAGCTTTAATCAAAATTGCGGTCCAGTTGCCGGGGCCCCAGCCGAGTTTTTCTTGAAGTCCATTAATCAGTTCCTTTTAGCAACCGGGAATGTACTTCCCAATGGAGTCAGCATTCATTTAAAAAGAAAAACCTTAAAGCGCTTTTCAGTCAAGCCACCGGAAATTGAAACTCAACAATGAAATCGGCGGGAAACTTTTAAAAGAGTTGGAAAAATTAGGTTCTCAGTAATTTTTGCGAGGGTTCAAGGGAGGAGAAGGAGTCCATTCAAAGTTAATTTTAATTTGGCAAGAAACACTGAAGAATTCGATCTATTCGTATGTCAATCCATCTGCCCGATTGCCTCTCTGTCCAAATCAATAAAAGGACCGCAGAGACTAGAACAACCAAAGTTGGGTTTCTAAATGGACTCGCTATGTGTTCTGGATAATCTTGTTTATGTATTTATCTTTATATGTAATCCCTAATCTAATCTGATATTACTAAGTTGGATAGCTGCATCAGCGATCTAAGCACTCTTGTCTACATTTCCCTTTGTCCAATTGAGAACGAGAAGAGTGACGATCAGTGTGAGGGATTAGAAAAAACAGACAGACGGACCGCCAGACAGAAGCTTGAATTCTGAACTCTCCTGTAAAATGATTTCGGGTAGCTGCCAGGCAGCTCAGCGATCTAAGTTTTCATAGGAAATTACAGTTGAGATCGAGCGGAATGGAGTTCAGTGTGTGGGGCAGACGGGTGGGCAGACAGATTCTCGGATTCTCTGCTTCTCCTCTAAAACGACTGCCCGCTTCTTCCGTGAACGCTTGCCTGTCCTGCTTACTAACATTTCCGTCTGTCCATCTTTATTCTCCCGCTGCCCTATAAAAACCCTTCGGATATAAATGTCAAGGTTAATTTTCAGTGGAAGGTAAAGCAAAAAGGAAATTCATATTTGTTTCTAAAATCTGTTGACTTTCAACGACTAAACGATTAACTTTTTCTCTAGGTGTTGATTTATTTTAGAATTCCAAGACTTCTCATTCCTTAGGCCCTGAGTCGGCTGTTCGCACAAAATAAATTCTCTGATTCTTGGAGCGTGTAAGATGCTTTTATTTGGACTCCGATGGCATTCTTGTATTCTCTACAGGGAAGACTTTTAGTTCTCGAGTCGTTCTGGAGAATCTGTGTGGATTGCTCTTTCAGTCCTGGATTCCCCTTCCTCTCCTGTTTTTTCCTGAACTGAATCGAATGCTCATTTTGTAAATCAATAATTGATTAATGACAGGAGGACAAACGGTTTGTGGTCGTTATTCTTGCACAATTTAGAGTTAATTTGATAGAATTATTTATGGCACATAATTGATGGCGTAACACAAAAAAAATGACATAAATAAAAAATCAACCAAAAAACTCTAGATTAAGGGAGAAAAATTAACCCCCTATTTGCGATAATTGTGTTACAGGATTCGGTTAATTTGTAAAGAGAACTCTAAAGTTAGGCAAATGGATTCGCCTAAAAAACTTCCTCTCGGCTTTAATTTCCTTGGCAACTGTCAATTTACAGCCGGCAGGAAAAAAACTACCAAAATGGACTTCCTCATTTCTTTGATTCCGCAAATAAACTTGCGGCATTTGTGCCCATTCCCGGACTGGCGATAGAAGGACCTTCTAATGGCCCGAGGACATGTGCTTCAAGTGCGAATGTGTGTGCGGCACTTTTCAAATTTCTCTCCGCCAACTGGCCAGCGCGAAACGCCCCTCCAAAAAGGACACCGCAAGTGCGAGGCCAAAAATTCCAACTTACTTTACAGGGAGATCAGTGGCCGCCGTTTCCGCCTCACTGTCGTCCTGCGGGGCGGATTTTTTGGGCCTGCCGCTCCCCGGCCAGTGGCCATCGTTTCGGTTGACAGTTGAAAGTCGTCTGCGGTCGGCGGGTCCTGCTTGAAAAGTGGGTGTGACCGCGGCGGCCTCGAATAACTTAAAGCGCATTAAAAAAATCCGGGCACAATTTTAGGCAAGGTCAGCACGAATTTTCCTAGGCAAATAACACGTAAGCCTTGAAAATGAGCGCCACGTGCATTTCCCAGTGACCCATTTAAAAAGGACACGTTGAAGGCGATCCTGTCAAGTCCAATACTGCGTTTTGCTTTCAAGCGACAGGACTGCCGAGGGGCAATCCTAACGAGACACTTGGACCGACGTTGGAGTCTCCCGGTAATGCAAATTTTGCCAGCAGGACTAACAAGGACCGTCAACAGATTAGCTGCAGCGGAAGGCAGGCAAACAAAGGTCAAGGGGCACAGGTGGGGAATTGACACGCCGGAAAGCAGCTGCGTCGGCCTTAAATTCGTGACTCGGGCTGGAAATTTAAAATCCTGCATAATTCACAGAGTCCAGATTGGCCGGCTGGAGAGCTCGGCGCGTTGCGGGCCGTCTGTTTGTTTAGTGTTCGGTGTGTTTTTGTGTCGCTTTGGCGCCAGAATTTTCCGCCGGTTGTTGCATTTTTCATATTTAATTTCAGTTAGTTCGCCGCTTTATACGTTTTTTCGAGGTTTCTGTGGATTCTTCCTTCTCCCCTGGCCAAATACCAGCAACCACTTCGGCCCACATGGCGTATGTGCGATGCTGGTTATGTGAAAGTTCGTTTGCTGTTCCGTTTATCAACTTTCCCGCATCCAACAGAGCGTGTGTGTTCTGATAAAGTCCATAAAATTCTGGGTGGACTCTACTTTGTAAGCCTAACCATCCATTTGCCCCTGAGGAGCCGTTTTCTATCCCAATTTTGGCTGGGAATCTCGAGCTTTAAGTTCTCTAACTCCTTAACTTTCTGGAATTTTATATTAATGCATTATTTACTGAACTAATCTTGTTTCTCTAAGAATACAGGGAGCTTTTTGTTCTCTTTTAGAAATGTTTTGTTTCTTAAATCATATTAAAGAAAGAATCAGATTCAGGAATATCCCAGATTTCTGTAAGACTTCATATAGCTTCCTCCAAGACCATAGAAAATATCATTATTTTGATCTCGATTAAACCATAGAAACCAATTTTTATATATCCAAGGCGACCAGGAGTCGTTTCTTTTTATGGATCATTTGGTCTTCGATCTCTTCTCTGGTTACCCTGACTCAAAGCACTTTCGGGCAAAGATCTATGAGAATTTTAGTTTTCCTTATTTTGGACTCATATGGGAATCGAGCTGAGGGGTAAGAAAAGATTATTTGACCTTCTGTGGGTCCAGCTAGAAGATACAGTTCACTTCGAGTCTTTGCTTGTGTTTCCTGAAGCTCTTTCCTATTTCAGGCAAAGTTCTATGGGTCTCCTAATTTCCCTTCCATTAAACTTGTAAGGAAATCCTTCTGAGTAGTAAGAAAAGCGTATTTCACCTTCTGTGTGTCTCTCAGGAAAACGTAGGTTACTTCGAGTCTCTCTGTTTGGACTTTCTCAACATCTTCCCTTTCTCGGCCTAAGATCGATGAGAATCCTAACTTCCCTTCCGTTGAACTCGTATGGGATTAAACTAAACACTTAAAAAAGAGTATTCCAACTTCTGGGTGTCCCTCGAGAAGACACAGTTCATTTCGAGTCCTTGCTTGCCTTTTCTGAAGCTCTTCCATTTCTCGGGCTAAGATCTATGAGAATTCCGATTTCCTTTCCATTGAACTCGAATAAGAATCTAGTTGAGCAATAGAAAAAGAGTATTTTATATTCGGCGTTTGCTCTGAGAAGACGCAGTTCACTTGGAGTCTCTGTTTGGTTTTTCTGATGCTGGCAAAATATTTACCCGCAACTTTTTTTCGAAGCTTCCATAAACCGCCACCCCAGAAACTAAGTCGCAAAATGTTACCGACATCGAGGGCTGGGGAGGGCCGACGAGGGCCGGGGCTGCCAGGTAGTATAAACAAGCTGGCTCTTCCGGCTGCTTAAAGGGAAAATTCAATAACGCATAAAAGTCAAGCAGCTGCTCCGTCCTCTCCCCTCGGCCAGGGCACTTAAAATTAACGCATAGGTGGAAACTGTTGCCCCGAAAGGGAACCATAAAAACCAGCAACCATCCAGTTTATAGTGCGGGCAATTCGATTGGAGAATGATCTACTGGGAGGCCGCCGCGGGCGTAAATGTTTCAAATCGAAAAGAAAAACGAATCAGTTAGGAGCCGAACGGAAAGTCAACAAGTCTGAATAAGACAAATTAAATTTGCAAACAAAATGGCGCTGGGTAAACAGAAAAGCAAAAATCCAAAACACAAAAGTTGAGTGCCCCCCCGGAGCCCGGCACATGCACAACTTTTGCGCCCACGCGCTCGGCTGGGGCCGCCAAATCTGTTGAATGGCCGGGCAGAAGTCACGTCTCCGCCCCCCCAGCCAGGCCGTAAACTGGGCTTTAAAAATGTTTCACTTAAGCGGGGGCCCCGCCGCCCAATAAAAAAACAAAATGTCTACATGACAAACAGACGTAAAGTTAGAAGCTCGTTAAACATGGCCAACGGGTAGGCCCGGCCCAGTACACGAGTTTACTTTCACCAGCCCTGGGTGCATCTCGAGGATCCTCCCTCGGCCGGGCTGGGGTTGGCCTGAGTTAAGTGCGCCGCCAGGCAGACGAGAACCGAATTCGGTGGCGCTCCTCAGCTGTATGCATATTTCATTTTATAATCCCGGCTGTTCTACGGCTCGCACGTGATGCCATCAACAGGATGGGGGACCGGGCTAAGCCGGCCCTGAGGGGCGGTTGGCCGGATGTTGGAAGACATCGGAGCGTTGAAGCGCAAATGCCAAAGTGATTGAAGGCGGGAGAGGGGGCGGCCAATGTCCGACCGAAGTGTGGCATCCAGTTCCCGACACTCTCGGGAAAGCGGAGAATTAATGCAAATCGCCCGGGGCTAGGCGACCCCTTGACCTGAGATTGTGCTGATTTATGTCAGTCGATGTTTCCACTACAAATACGGTGACAGAGTGAGTGTGTCTGCCACAAACTTATGTGCCGCATGCGGAAAAAGTGCGGCCGAACAGCCGTTTCGGGTCATTAACATGGCCGGGTCGGCACGTGTCCGCCACGCACATCCTGGGGAGGAGACAGCTTCGCCTGCTCTTGGAATCTTTGTGTCAGCTTAGGCGGCGGGGGGCGGGCCTAGGATACATAAATCATTAAGGCGGGCAAGGAAGAGCGGAAAAAAGCGGTGCCTCTTAGCATCCCGGAGAGCTGTCATTTTCAAAAGAATTTAATTGACAGTGGAAAGTCATAAATTATAAGGATATCAAAGTGCTTCGAACGGGTGATGCGGGCGCCGGGGGGCCGGCCAGACGCCGATGTCGTCAGCCCTTCCCACGGCTAATTGGGGCGCCGAGACGACAAACATTCGGCGCAAACAACAAACAAGCGGCAAAACACAACGAAAAGGTCGTCCCCAGACAAAGCGCCGCCCAGGACACGTGTGTGCCAGCCTCCCAGGAGCTGACAGTGGAAGGCATTTAAGGCTTTCTAATAAATTAATGATGGGCCATTGTTGAGTCACTGGCCATTGGCCAAGTCGCTCGCTGCCACACGACAAATTCCGACAAACAGAAGCTGACATCCGCCCACCGGAGGTGAGGAAATCCAAAGTCCCCGTTTTAGCATTGATTCATTGGCTCGTTTGTTTGGTTTGTTGTCTTAAATCAGTTTGAATTCTTGCCAGTACAAAATCAGTTGAGATGCTTAAAACAGGATAACTTTGATTATTTCTTTGTAATAATCAACCCTTTAAGGGGTTGGGAACGGGAAACGATCCAATATCATTGAATCCAATCGATTCGACTGAACTGATCTCAATTAGCAGCCGTTGTTCTTTTGATTTCTTATCTTCAATTGAAGGTGTTTATTGGTAAGAATAAGGAAGTGGGACTAAAATTTGTGCTCGGGATTAGCACAGAAGATGTGATCAGAATCCGCTGCTCTAAAACTAACTTAATGTTATGAAAAGAATGTATGCTTTGAATTTCTAACTAGATCGATCATTTGGATCGATTATTAAATTCCATATATTTCTATGTTTTAAAGGTACAATAATAAATTTCTCCCAAAGTATATAACATAGAGAAAGAATGGGTGTCCCAAAAATGCTTCCAATTTGTAAGAATGGTTAGAGGAACGACTTAGTGATGTCCACCTGTCAGTCCGCTTTACTGTTGTATTCGTCCACAATCAACAGAGTAATTCGTATTGAAAGATTGGAAGTTGGGGGCAGGGAGCTGGAGTTTCGTTCTTGACTCGATCGGAGGAATAGCGAGGGAATATTTGGTGACAGCAATTAATTTAATTTTGTTTGAAAAATAGAAGAATATTTATTAGAATTGTAATCCATAGAGGTACAGAGTATATCACAGTTGAACGGGTTGTGTGTGTTTTATAAGAAAGAACGAATTGAAAACAAATAAATATATTTAATTTTTAAGCCCAAGTATTATATAAAGTTTAAATGTTATATATTTTATATTGATTTCAAAATACTGAATAAATTATTCAGCTAGGATACATAAGATAAAGTCTTATACAATGTAAGTACAAAAATTCAGAGCTGCAGATTGCTGAAGTGGAACCGGAAAAACACTAAAAATAAATTCCGCTTGAAGGCGACCGGAAGCGTCCAGAATTGGCCAACAGGAAGGGTCACGTGTCCCACCAGGAAAACGCTAGACCACACCCATTTCGTTGATGACTCGGCAGAACCTACGGGAGCTCGGATGGAAGGATTGGCCGCATCTACCAAATAGGACATAGGACCGAGGACATTACCACTTGTTTCTGTCCAAAGGCCCTTGTTGGGGTAAAGTTGGGCCCAAAAGAGGCTTGTGAAAAGTGGATGTCCGAGTTTTTGGTAAATATAAAGAGGGTTTTATAAAGTTGCCGTCTAGAAATAAACATTTATTTTGACTTAATTATGGATATGATTTCAATTTATTGGATCTCTTCATCAGACCTCTCAATATCACAGAGGACAAAAAAAGTAAATATATGAACTTTGATTTTACAGGATCCGCCATACAACCAAATTCGAGTGGGTGGGAGTGCCTGCTCTCCTCTGTTTTATTGCCTACTAAAATATTTTTTTTTCTATACCTTATATCGCTATCTGAGAAAAGAAATCTCTTAGCTCAATTCCTTATGGAAGTACAAATAGAAAATTGCCGTTTTTTACTTGCTTTTTGGGGGTTTATTGTAAATAATTCTTTTCTAATCTGATTCTTCAAAATAGATTTCCTTGATAACCACAACTTTTTACCATTTCTCTGGCAGCTTTCGAATTCCTCTTCAAAAATCCCCGTTCGTCTTTTCACGCGATCTACAAATCGATCCAATTATTGGCTTCCTCGTAAGATCAAAAGTCTTGCGTAATTAATCCGAACAAGTATAAATCAGACGGTGCGATGAGGGATATCAGGGAAGTACTTACGGCGGTTGCGGCAGGATGTCTGATGTCTTGGAAACATGAGGCCGACTGTTGTCCTGCAGAAGTTACACCCTGTCGTGCCTTTCCACGTACTGTGGTCACGCTCGACTCTCCGATGGAGAACTCCTTTGATGGTTTCGCGTGGTTGCAGGAGTTCAAAGTGAATTACTCCAAACTCCCACAGTTGGAGCCATGAATGTTCGGTTTCGCTGTCTGTACTTTCGAAATCGGTGCCCGACATTTTTCGAGAGAGTTTGAGTGACACTAGAGTTTTGAAATTCGTATAAATTCCAGCGTAAATGTTAATTTTTGATTCGAATCTCGCAAACGATTCCCAAGATGCTGAACAACGAGGATCACATGTTCAAGCAGATCAAGCACATGCAGCGCCTGATCAAGCGGTTCACCTACATAGACGCCTACAACATCAACGTGCCGCTCTGGTACCGGGACCTCTCCTCCCACCAGATGATCGCCATCTACAGCCTGAGCGAGGCTCTCCGAGACGACATCGAGCAGAGGACCACCTACCGGGTGCTGTGCGTGCTGGACAGGCTGGGGGTGTTCCCGAAGCCCACGTCCAAGGACGTCTTGCTGCTTATGCGGATGAGTCGGGGCAATGAGCTGGCCTTCCTGTGGTTCCTCATGGAGCTGCGCTACAAGTCGGCCAACCACGGCGTGACCTACAACGGCAACGAGCAGATCCTGTTGTCGTCGATCTACCGGCTGGACTTGTTCCCTACCCTAAGGGTGCTGGACCAGATACTGCCGCTGCCGCAGAAGCCGCAGGTGGAGCTGGACAAGGAGGAGCGGCGGAAGAAGGCCGAGGAGAAGGCCAAGTTGGAGGAGGAGCGTAAGAAGAACCCCAACCTCAAAAAGCGGGTGCCCCTGCCGTACTTCGAGGAGCCGACGAGCCCGTACAAGTGGAGGAACCCGAGGAGATTCAACTGTGACTTCCCCACGCGACCGGCCCTGTTCCCCGATAACCCGAAGGAGAACTTTGCCAACGTCATGTGGTCGCGGTGGTTCGGCAGCGTCGACCTGCGTGAGGGGCACCTGGTGGCCAAGCCAGTGCTGTGCAGGGAGATTAACCGGATCTTCTATGCGTATGCGTCGGGCAACGAAGATGTCTGTGATTTGCAGACGGTGTGCACGACCCACAAGCAAATCAAGGAGCTGGAGGAATCGCTCAAGCAGCGCCTGGAGGCCATCAAGCTGATGGAGATCCGCAAGATGATTGACTTGGAAACGGTGCCGAACGAGAACCGGCGCAAGCGCATAGTCCAGGACCTGGACCAGCTCACCGAGTGCTTCACTGCGCAGTTCCACGAGATGGCCAACAAGACGCGCATGTCCACGACCCGCACCAACATATTCTCCAGCAGTCGCACCCAAACGGAGTGCGCTTCGCTGCGGCCGGACTTTGTTTGCGTGGGCGATCCCTTCGGGCAGAGGGGAGCCTGCAGTGCGGGGGGCCTGACTAAGGAGCCCGAAATGCGCTGCGGGCGGCTCACTGCCGGCAGGGATTGCTGCTGCGCCGAGGAGTTAAATGAGGACGAGTTCACCGAGCAGGTGAAGCTGCTCAAGAACCAACCGCTGGACGTGAGCAAGTGCATCGTGGATCAGCACACGTTGGTGCCCCGTAAGAAGCCAAAGCACAGGGACTTCTGTAAGGTTTTGGACTCCAGCCAGAGCCACAGGCACTTGAGCGAGAAGAAGGTCAAGCAAAAGCCCAAGCGGGTTGGCGAGGCACACGAGAAAATCTGCCTCAGCCTCAACCATACCGAGCCGAAGGCCTCGCAGTCCGCCACCAAGTACTTCACCCTAGGCAAGAAGCGCTACCAGGACAAGTTCGAGTACCAGCAGCTCTTCGACTATCTGTACAAGGAGGCCCCCTCCAGGGAGCAGCAGCTTCGCATGAACTGCATGGAGGCCGTCGCGGAGGACATTGACGGCCTCAATGATCTGATGCAAACCGGGGACAGCGACGCCATGGACGTGCTTATTGACCGAGTAGCCCACACCATGTTCAAGGAGGACTTCAGCATGTTTCGCCGGGAGTACGACCGACTGAAGCGGCACCGGGAGATGCGAGTCGTGCCCGCCAAGCGCCTGGACTTTGGCCTCAAGTTCTACGACCCCAACAACGGCAGCCTCATGAAGGAGATGCTGCGCGTGGCCCTGGACCGTGTGGCCGAGGATCGCCGCTACGTTCTGCCCACCCTGCCCAATGTGGAGTGTGTGCCGTTTCTGTACGAATGGATGTGCAATCGGTACGGCAAGCAGTACTCGCAGGAAGAGCGGCAGCTGATCTACGAGCGCCACAAGCGCCTCATGGGGCACCTGCTTAACTTGCTGGGCGACCCGCTGCTGCCAATGATTTCCATGCCCATCCACAAGATGTCCAGCAAGGTGGCCACCTGCCTGCGGGCCAATGCGCGCAGGATTCGCGAGAACTTCACCAGCCTCTTCTGCCAGTCGATCATGGAGGTGGCCCGGTTCTTCTACTTGGCCATGATGCCGCAGCTGTGCAACACGCTGCCGATTTCCACGTTCTACGCGTATGTGCCTTCGCATTTCAAGGACACTGGCTTCAGCGTGAACCCGAATCGGAATAGCAGCTTCAAGGTGCATTTTCGTTCAAAATCCGGCAAAAGGCGCCCCAAAAGTTAGCCAAATTTTATGTACAAGCCCAAGAAAATTAAATATGTTGTTCCATCCATGTGTGTGTGTGTGTGTGGGTGGACGCATTTCCGCTTCCGGCCAGGAGACAACCGCAACACGAACAACAGACTTCACTCAGTTTTATTGGTGGGCGGCCAGGAAGCTTACATGGCCAAAGGACTTGCACAGCCACACACGCCCAGCTTAAGTCGCCCACGTGCATTATTAAGCAAGGACGTTGCCGGGTTGGCCAGTTGGTTGGCTGTCTGGCCGTTGGCTGATACGGCTGCTGGTTTTCATGCGCAGCGTGGCATGGAAAAGCCAAATTGCGATATCCGCCTGCAGGTTGCGGGGCGGGCATAAAGTCAGCTTATTAAAATATTAATTGAATATGCACAGAACGGGGGAGGTGGCTTGAGGTCGTCCTGCGTATCGGCGCTTTATGGCCTTAATAATTACCGAACAAATGCAGAGGCATAAAATTGCCGGGCTCACCTGCGCGAATCGGCGGCGCAATCGTAAAAGCCAAAATCGCATAAACCGCCCCCGCCCCCCAGAGATACTAATGGCGGCGGGTCAAGCAGATGCGTCTACGCTGCTGATGGAATTGGGATATTCATTGTTTTACTGCCCATAAACATCCACAATTAGGCCAGCCACGGCCGACTGGCCGGCCGATGGCCGAATTCTATTTGGCATTTTACGACTTCTTTAATTAGCAAAGCTCGTTAGCAGGGCCGTCGGCCTCGTCAGTTGCAATGATCCGTGTTCCCCCTCGGCCCCTGCACCCAGCACAGGTAGTACCCGACCCCTGCCCCCAGCACCACGGCCAGGCACAGCCACAGGTTGAAGGTCATGAAGATCAGCATCAGCATGAAGGATATCGTCACCTGCAGCATATGCAGCAGGGTCTGGTAGATGTGCATGCAGGACAGCCACTTGCCCGGCTCGTCGTCCTCGTCGTCATGGTGATGCGCCGGCGCCATATTCTGCCCCGGGCTGCGGCTCATCGGCTCGTGCGGCGGAAACGACCAGGCCACCACCTTGGGCGGGCGAATACTCTCACTATCCGGGGCCTCGGCCCCGCCTCCGTGGCGCCCCCGCGACGGCCGGTACAGCCAGTCGCGGTAGAACTTCAGGGCCTCGTACAGCACGGCCACCACGAAGATGAGCAGGCAGGAGAGCGTCAGTGACAGGGTCGAGTCGATGCGCCAGAAGTGGAAGAGGATGGTCTCGGTGTCGCCGCCGTGGAAGAACATAGTCATGCTGCAGCGCTGGCTCATGGCGGAGTGATCGTGGCCGCCGGAGCCGCCCGAGCCGCGGTGGTGGGCGGAGCGATGGTCCGCCAGGTGGTGGCCTTCGTGTGGCGGGGGCGACGGCAGCGAAGTGTCGAGCAGGTTGGTGGCGTTGTGATGCAAATGGTGGAGGTCCATGGCGGAAAATGATTGGCTTGGGTTGCTTTAGATTTTCCAGTGGCCTCGAAAACGACAGGGACTGTGACGTAAAAATCGATTCAATAATGGAGCAATTTTTAAGGACAAGGGGAATTTAATGTTGACAAGGCAAATCGGTCGCACGAGCGGGCCATCAAATTGGGCATTGCATGAAATTAATCATACGCCGTGCTATGCGGCAAGCAAATCGCTTTAATTTATGGCCAGCCAACCGGTGATTGGACCACGCCCTCGGTCCGTTCTGGCTCACTTCCCTGGCTCCTTTTTCTTCTACTTCTGCTGGCGTTTGCCCGGCCACCCACACATCCGCACTTAGTGGCGTAATTTGGCGTGAACGGACAAACGCCCCGGAATCTGCGGTGGCCCGACCCTTCATTAATGCCCGGCTTCGCTGGCCATTAATCATGCTGGTCGGGCGCATATTTTTTTGGCCATCGACGCTGCGATGCGGCTTTAATGTAAAATGCAATGGATGCCGGGCTTTTTGGACCGCTTAATTGCAAGAACCGCGGCCACCGTAAAGGCTGCAGATAAGCAGCTCCCCGTTTTCCCCAGTTCTTCTCGCTTTTCTAATGTAATTTAATGCCTTTCAGGCTTCGTGATTATCGGAGCTGCTGGCAAATGGCCCGGCCGTCTTTTGTTCCAATAGCGAAAAGGAAACTTTGCGTCGTTGCCTTCTTCGCCTCGATTCGGTCTAGTTTATCATTGCATTCAATTCAACGTCGATTGTGGGGCAGAGTGAGGCGTTAATCATGCGGCATGAAGTCGAAAGGACGGGCGGGCAAAGTTTTCTGTCCCGGGGAGACGACGTTCGTTTTCGTGTCAATGAAATTGCCAGACGGCGACAACCGAATCCGTTTCCTTTCCCGGCCCCCGGCCAAAACGAAATCCGAGCCAGAAAAGAAAAATGTTTTCCTTTTACAACACTCCGGGCCGGCGGCCAGACGATGCCTGGCTGGGCTGTCCAGCATTGCGTGTAATCGCACTGCTAAGTCCATTTAATCAACTTAATTTTGTACAAATTCGTGGAGTTCCATTGGGCCGGGCGTGGCGGACGCGAGGGACGCTCGTTGGAGATTTCCATCGTTGGAAATAATTTACATAATTTATTTGCCAGCACAATCGTCATAGAAGTGGAGACGGCGTCAGCTTTAATTGAAAATGCGATTTTAACAGCCGCGCCACCTTTGGCCGAGTTCTATTATTTATTTGATGCCTCAGCCGACTTCAAAGGACCTCGCCGGTGAGCGGCGCATTTCCCTTTGGCAATTGCGCTCGAAATGCCATTTTATTGCTCGCAGGCTCGCCTCGCCGACTTGCTTACCATCGACGCCTTTGTTTACGGCTGTCATTTTGAGGGCGTCTTAACCTTTGACAGTTGAACGATGCCAAGATGATTGGCAGGCAGTCCTGGCTTTTATGTTCTATCGATTTTTGATGGGGCACGGGGCACGGTCGGGGGCCGGGGTCGTCCTAAGTAGTCACTTAAGCGCACTTTCTAGGCCAGGCGGCAACTATGATCTGGGACAGACACGCGCCTGAGATTCAACTCAATTGGCTTTGTGGTACGTGCCGTCCGGCGGGTTCTGCACTCACCATTTTTCTTTTCTCCCCCGGGGTTTTGGGGTTTTAAAGCATTTTTGATACAATTTTACGACGACGCTGTCACTGGTATTCGGCCATTCGGAATGTTTCATAAACGTCGCATTAGTGTCACCGTCAAGCGGGAAAGAGAGGAAAGCTGCTGAGACTGCTCATAAAAGTGCAGACTTTAGTGTTCCTGCGATAAATTTGACTGCAGCTCGGTCGACTGCAGTGGGGCCATTTGAATATGAAATCCGCTTAGCTCCCGAGAGACGTCCGGAGGTGGCGGCCACAGCGGCGTGTAAATCATCATTTATCAGTGCCGAAACAGCAGCAACGAGCAGCGGCACGCAAGCTCCCAACGATCGCTCTGTCACTGTCATACCCTCGGCGCGTGGCCGTGTCTCTGTGGGAGGTTTTTCGCCTTTGATGTCTTTCTTTTTGGGGGGACGACGAGAAGTATCCGTTTCGGGATTTTTCACGTGCCGTGTGGCTCATCTAACCGCACATACACGCCATGCCACATGCCACACGCTGCACGCCAATCTCGGCTTGGTGTTGCCCCAAAGCGATGAGAGCGGCCCGCCGCCCGGTTCCCGCCGCCATTTGCATTCACTTCCGTCCGGCAGTTGTTGGCTGGCTGGTATTTTTTGCAGTTCGCTGCAGTTCGTCATATTTCATTTTGATATTCGCCTTGCCTTTTTTATTCTATTCACTCGGCACGTTTGCTTAACTTGTCAGTTCCAATAAGAAGCGCTCAGTTGCCTGGGATATTTGCATTTTAACGCAGCGCGTTGCTGCCTGGGGAAAGGGTATTGCTTGGCCTGACTGGGGCCGGGGAGTCAGAGTGCTTGACTGTTAAATTGCTGGATGCATTGAGTTGACAACTCACTGAATAAATCGCCTCCCGGGTGCTCATCGGCTTTGGTGCGTTGAGTTTTTCTCTTCGGCTTTTATCCCCCTTCAAATCTGCTGCTTTTTGTTGCCTACTTCCGGGCTGTTGAGTAAATGCCATTCGAACAGTTGCCAGTTTGGCCAGCTAATGAAAAGCACAGCCGGCCGAAAATTGATGTTTAGCTTTCCCAGGACACCAGCAGCTTAGTGGCTGCCACACCTGTTGCAAGAAATGGCAGCTCCCGATGCAGAAATGAGTACACAAAGGAAATTTACATTCATAGGGTTGCCTTTTATTTGTAGGATTTTAGTTGGCTCTGCACATTGAAAAATAGGTTTCTATAGTTCAGTTTTAAGCTTCTTCGGGTTGCCCAAGCGCATGGCGGGTGGAGTGGAGGGAGCTTAGTCGTTTGATGACCCTATAAATGGTGAAGGGGTGGGGATGGGCTTTGGGCGGGTCTTCTGGTTTCAGATTCTATTTCCATCTACATCGATTAGAAAAGATTTGTAGCCATTTTTTTCGAAATATCCTGCACGCTTAGGTCGCTATTGTTTATGGTAAAAACATTTACTTAACATTTAGGTACAGATATTTGAATGTAGTCTGCGATTTAACACATTCTTATTTATCGTTATCATTTATCATATAGTATAAGCATAGTTACCGTTAGGTTTACGTTTACTCTCGTTTATATCTTTGTCAATTAGATTTATTCAGTTGTTTTGTTTAAAACATAAAAAATTAACACTTAATCTTCGGTATCACAGAGAGGCGTGACTTTGTACACAAAATACACAAAAAGTGAGTGAAGTTGAGAAAACAAAAAACGATCAAAAACAGCAACAACAAAACAATGAAACATTCAACACAACGGCAAACAGAACGGACAGTCCGTTGATGCAGAAAACTTTCTATAAATAATTTTCTCACCATCTTCACATTTTCTTTTTTTTTTTTCTTCATTTTTTACAGCTATTTTCTTATTCTTGCAGGCATCTTCAGCTTTTCTTATTTGTAATTTGCCTGCAATTTGTAAACTTTAGTTGAGCTTGAGCCTCTGCAGCTAAACGAATCAAAAGTTTCCAGTTGACTGGCAAATGCAAAAGTGGCTGGCTTGGAAAATCGAAACGCCGGTTGGTGGAAGGGGAACAGAAACCCAGCCTTCTAGCCTGAAGGGACATTTCTCTATATAGTACAGTTTACAGTTCTTTTTTGCAGTTATTCTTCTTTTGGTATTTACACAATTACGAGTACAGTGAACGCAAATTGTTTGCCTTCAGCTGCTCTTTGTCATGCTTGTTGTTTGCTTTTTACTTGAATAATTTAAATTTAACTTTATTTATCGCTAGATAGTTTTCCTGGTAATACACCTTCTTAATTTCTGTCCATGTGTGTGTGAGAGACTTAAGACTAAAGTTTATAGTAATTTTTGGCTCAGTTTTGAGTATCGCAAATGAACTTTTGTCGTTTTAACTTTGAGAGAAAGGGATCGCTCAGTGGGCATGGTAATAAATTAGATTCGATTTTTCCGTTTTTTTCCGCATGTCTTGTGTGTGGTTGGTTGGTGGTGCTGATTGTTATTTTGCTTGGCTTGGCTAACATCAAACATACACTCATATACATATATCAGAATATCTGTGTGTTTACTTAGTTACCTAAAAGAAACTCCAGGCTCGCTGGGCCTCGCAGCTTCAGGATCTACAACCGTGCCGTCCCCCGCGCTTCTTTAACCTAAAACCTATTCTAAAATAACCACAACACACCGAATACACATGGGCCGTCCTCTGACAGTAACTAGTGTGCACTACGACTACAACATGAAAAACTCGGGGCCTACAGCCGCGTCTGGAAGTAGGTGAGTGAGTGAGAGAGACTAGTAAGGGGCGCACAAAAGTAGGCAACGTTTTTCGGAACCTCGCCCACTTAGTTTCAGAGGAAACTCTCGCGGGCCCCGTGCCCATGCCGTTCGTCGCCCAGCATGACCCGCTGGGAGGGCGGCTCCCCATACTGGTCCTGGTAGTAGTTCTCCCGCATCATGGTGTTCAGGCTGGAGCAGCGGAAGTACAGGATCTCCTGGAAGGGCTTGCGGAAATCGCGGTTCAGAGTCGCATAGATAATGGGATTCAGCAGGGAGTTGGCATAGCCCAGCCACAGGAACAGAGACGACAAGGAGGCTGGCACATGCATAGTCTCAAAGGGCCGTATGAGCGCGAGTATAAAGAAAGGCAGCCAGCACACCGTGAAGGCCGACATAATGATGCCCAGCGTGGTGGACGCCTTCTTCTCCTTGGCCAGCTGGAACCGCAGCTTCTTGTGGTGCGGGGAGCCCAGCAGTCCAGTCGACCCGCTCACCCCGCCCCCACTGCCATGATGGCCATGCTGGCCAGCACTGCCGCTCAGCCCGCCACAGGTGGAATACGTCAGCGAAGTGTTGCCCAGGCTGCTGTGCCTCTGCCCATGGCCATTGCCGCTCAGCTCGGTCTGCGGCCCAGCCGTCTGGGGCGAGCCGGTCCCATTCAAAGCATGCTGCAAGTGGGTCTGGGCCCGCTTCTCCTCCAGCACGATCCGCCGGGCCGCCCTGAAGATCTGGTAGTAGACAAACAGCATCACCGACAGCGGTATGTAGAAGGAGCCGAGCGTGGCGTAGATCTGATATGCAAAGTTCTGGCAGACCGTGCAGATCGGCTCGCCGTCCTCCCCCACATGCTCGTTGCCCAGGATCAGCAGGGGCGGCAGCGAGATGCAGGCGGCGGCCAGCCACACAATCGCCACGCACAGCATCATGCGGCGGGGAGTCCGCTTCACTCCATACTCCAAGGGCTTCGTGATGGCCAAATACCGGTCCACCGAGATTGCACACAAATTCAGTATGGAGGCAGTGCAGCAGAGCACATCAAAGGACACCCAGATGTCGCACAGCAAAGTGCCGAAGCTCCAGCGCTCCAGCACCTCGTAGAGCAGAGCCATAGGCATGACCAGCAGGGCCACGCACAGATCTGAGAGGGCCAGCGACACCAGCAGGTAGTTGCAGGGGCGCCGCAGCTTCCTCACCATGCACACGGCAATGCAGACCAGCACGTTGCCCACCACCGTGCCCAGGATCACGATTAGCAGGACTATGCTGATGACTATGGCCTGCAAGGGCGGCATGACGAACTCCTCGCCCGGCTCGTCCACCAGGATGAGCGGGGTGTCCGAGAGCGAGACCAGCGTGGAGTTCCCCGAGCCATTGCCATTGCCCGTGCTGGTGATGCTGCTGTAGGTGATGGTGATGCCCGTGGCCAGGGCCAGCGGTGGGCTGAAGGTGCTGTTGATGTGGGGGCTGCTGTCTGGGCTGGAGGCATTGGCCGTGCTGGACGCTACGGCTCGTAGGAAGGCTCGCGAGCTGTTGAACTCGGCGGTGCCCGTGGCCTGCACGGTTTCCAGAACCAGCGTGGCAAAGTCGGCATTGGCGGTGGTCTCGGTGGCGTAGGCTATCCAGCAGCTGAGCAGCAGCACAAGCCCCGTCAGAGTGGCCGCTCGAGCCGTTGAGATCAGAGTGGCGCCCCGGCGGTGGCGGTGGCAGCTGGCAGGACGTGATCGGTGGCGCCAGCGGTGGACAGGCAGGCTGGGCGTCTGCTGGGCGGCTGCATAATCATCGGCTGGCGGCGCCATATAAATCAGCCCGGATGCGGCAGACTCTCCACCGAAGCTTAATACTTTCCGTTGACCTTCCTGGCTTATTGCTCTTCGTTTACTCTAGCCTTGTCGCGTGGTACGTGCGCCGGGCTTTCAGGCTATCAAATATTAATTTTCATACACTCAAGTCCGGTTGGACTGTGCTTGTGATTGCTTGGATTCTCAAATACTGACGTTGGGGCGGAAACTGTCCGCGAGTTCTGTGTCTAAGATGCCATTGGCGAGGGCTGAGGACCGCTTCAGCGGCAGCGACGGGCTGGCCGTCTCAGTCTCCATTATTGCAGGTGGTGGCGCTTCAGAGCCTCTTGACTTCTTGCCGGGCGATGCTGGCGCCGTTAATCATAATTTCCCTCAAAATGAAGTCGTTTTGCTGGCCGGTCCGCCGTTCGTGCGACTGGTGTTGGTTTATTAATGATGTTCGATCGGGGGAAAGGTCCTTGGCGGCGCCTGTGATTAGAGAAACAGAAGGGAAATGGAATTATCATTAGATGGGGGGAAATATTCATAAGCAGGCAGCTGGGGGGGCCATCAACGCAATCAAGACAATCATCGATGCGGCCCTGAAACTGCGGCGAAATGGGCAGTGAAAAATTCTTTGGCATTCTAAGCATCGGCATTCAATTGCCTCCCCCACCGTGCCGCTGGCTGGCCGGCCATTGTGGCACGGCAGCTGCCCGGGGCGCCACATGACACGCATAAAAATGAATCGACCCGCTCTCCGGCACGCACACAGAAAGAAGGCCGAGGCCTTTGTATTAATTTTCATATCGCCAGACAGCTTGACTGACCGGCGTGGTGGTCGGTCGGTCGGCTTCTTTTCGCTTTTCAGAAACGCGAAACAAATAAACAAAATAAAAGGCAGCCAGCGAGCGGCGGTTTCTTTTGTTGTGCCTGCAACTTCCGGTCGCAGTTTTCCCGCAGCTGCGGAGGCGGTCAACAGCCGCAGAACAAAGCAAAGCCCCACGAGCAACCCCCCCGGCCGCCCCAGCCTCCCAGGTGACTGGTGGGGGCACCCGCAGTTTGTTTATATAAAAAATCATCCACTGTTTTCACTTTAATTGAATTCCATTTGCGCCCGGGCCGACAAAAAACTGAAGAGCCGCGGTGACTCGGCCAATTGCAGAAACGACGTGACGCTCTCGAAATTGCCGTCTAGACGACCGAACCGGCGCCGCTCTGGACGCTCCACCTGCCAGCCAAGTGGGCCAGCCTTTCTCCAGAGGTTCGACTGGTTATCGAAAATGCACACACAACGGATTGTTGGCCGAACTAAGCGCTATTTTGACCATTTCAATTAAACAAAGTAAACAGAGTGGACGGCTGGGCAAGGGAATTGGAAATGCCAATGCCAATTTCGTTGGCTCTTTAGCCCGTTGTCAAAATTAATCGCAAATAATGTGCAATTGCCATGACTAAATTTTAATTCCAAACTCAACGTGTATTGCAGAGATAATAAAACATTCCCGCGGTTATTTGTTTTCAGTTTCTCGTCCGGCATCGGTTGTGGGCGCATTTCAATTGTTCCAGGTGTAATGAGTTTTGCGGGGAATTTTTGGAATTCGAAAATGGGTCGGTTGGGGTTGTGTGCTGTGTGCATTTCACTTATCACACACGAGGAATTTGGCTGGCAAATATTTTTGGCTGTCGAATGCGTTAAACCAACTGGAAATGAAATTCAATCCCTGCTGCCCTCAAAAGTATGCTTCGATTTCTACAACACGCAGCGGGCTCATCCGCTTCCGTTTTGCCGCCAAATGAACAGTGGGTCGGAATTTGATTTTTTATTTTCTATCAATCACTTTTTAGTTCATTTGCTTGGCATTTACAATTTGTGGCGCAAAACAAATAACCCCACGCGGGAATTCACTGTCTAAACAAACGAACGCGAAATTGCGGAGATTTAATCGTTTGATTCGAACTAGAATGCTTTTGTTTTAAAGAGTTTTAAAGTATTTAAATATTTTTAATCCATTTATGATTTTGAATTTAACAAATGACTTTATCACCAAACTTTCTATCGACATGATGTGTTATAAGGAGCAAAGATGAACTACAATTGATTAGCTTTAGAATATTAATTTATATAAGAGAATATTTCAAACAAATTTTGTTTTACAAATAAAAAATATATAATACATTTCCGCACCCATTATAATATATTTACCAGGTCCAGCGACTACTAACAGCTTGCAGACCTAAAAGAAAAGCTCTGAGGAAAGAGATTTTACTCCGATAAGGAAGTCATCTCCGAAAAAAGTACTCATTTTGAGGCCAAAGACAAATCGTGTTACAAGAAAGGTTTTGAAATGTTGGTGAATCGCTGGACTGATTGTGTTAGTCCTGAAAAAGACTATGTTGATGAATATAGTCGAATTTTGCCAAAAGAATGCGTTTGTCTTATTTAGACCCGGGACCTATTGATCCACGTATTATATAGGCCAAACTTGAGTGCTGAAACTCTGATTTAGGTAAATTTAATCATCTTAGGGTTCATTATAAGTTTTCGCTTTAAAGATATATCCAATCTATTTAATATATAATGATGATAATGTTGGGCTTCTACTTGAATATTGTTTCTTAGGAGAGTTTTAGGCATTTGAAGCTTCCATAGAAGAAGATACAAATATACAATGGTTTTTGCGTGGTTGCCCGAAGATATGCTGACTGGTTTTTTTTTTTTAAGAATTTAAGGCTTGTCAGTTGTATTCCCTAAGAGCCCCAGAAACTACTTTGAAAGGAGTTCCGCTTAATCGAAATAGGATAAAGAAAAGGTTCTTAGATTTTCTTTTGATCTCTGGTCTTAGGCTTCTCATCGATTACCCACTGGAAACGTGCACTAAATTGACTAAGTTCGGGGCAAATATTAGTATTCTACGAATCTAAGAGTTTGTATGTGTGGTAAGGGTGGGTGGATCAAACTGAATAAAAAGTTGGTCATGCAGGCATCACGATTTACCTACAGAAGTTAAATTGCTTTGTGGAGAAGGTTTTTAAAAAAGACTTAGGACCCCAGCAAACCGGATAACACTCTGCTTTTCAGGTTTTTTTTGGCAATTACTCTAAATTGATTGATTGATTTCTTCGTTCTTCAAAGATTTCCTCTAATTTCAATTCATATCTGCTTATCTTAAAATATCAAAGTATCTACTTAATTATTATAGTCAGGCAATTTGATATGCAAAGCAGAATTTAGTTTCGGAAATAAGTAATTCGCTACACTTTATTATTTAAAGTAGACGACATCACTGAATTTGCCTAAATGAAAACCATTTGAATCGAACTTTCCACTCTATTTATATTTATAAATAAAAATCCCTTAACCGAAGGTGTGGGGATTTTGGGCCCACTGTGCTTTAGAGAGGTTGAATCCTCGTTAGCCGGAATAGGCCATCTCATTGGGCCTCCGTTGGCCTTTGTTTTCGGGCGACTGAGCTGGTCAGCTCATAAATAATGCAATTTAATTATGA